>RWJK01001566.1:51309-92785 GCA_004335835.1 Scenedesmus sp. ARA3 | reverse complement strand
GTGTGTGTGTGTGTGTGTGTGTGTGTGTGTGTGTGTGTGTGTGTGTGTGTGTGTGTGTGTTGCATTGCAGGCAGATGATGTCGTGACACTCCTAGACTTCCCTCTTGTGTCCATCATGTCTCTGGACGCTGACGGAGACTTTCCCTACTTGGTAGTCAACACCATGCGGCGGCTGCAAAATGCAACTACCATCCTCTGGTCTGGTAAGCAAGACTGCTTGCAGTGGACACAGATATAACAACGGCAGCTGCACGCACCGCCTTTCAACCGTAGAAAAGATTGTTTGATACAGTGCAACATCGGTGGTGTGGCATAAAGATTGCACAGCTCGCTCAGGCCCAGCAGCAGTGTGCACATGCGGAGACCAATCAGCGCATCTTCGGCTGTGTTACATCATATGTCACTATCAACTGCTTTGATGCAGAGGTTACTGGCGAGGGCGATACAGGCATACAGCGTGATCTTCAAACCACTGTCAGCTTGGGAGGCCTGAAAGAGTTGCCAGGTGGCAATGGCGGCAAGGTCCTGACACTCAACATTCTGCCACTGTACGGGGAGCCCAAGCTTGTCATGTGGGCGTCGACCACTGCCAACTTTTCCAGCAAAGGGTAAGGGGTCTTGCAAAATGGGGAACCACATAGCACAACAAGCAGGTGACCTGGGCAGATTGGTGTCGTCTGTTTGCATGCCATGACTGCCACCAGCCGTTTGAACAGCTCTATGTCAACATCTCCAGCGCTGCACGCACCAATCAGGGGCCTGTGTGCTATACCGCTGCAGGTTGAGGGCCTCCTTACCTGTCAGCGTGGTGTCTGTGTATGACATCGACGTCAGTGACGTGGCTTCAAAGAAGCGTGTTGCGCTGCAGCTGTCCAAGTTGCTGGTGATGCAGCCACTGGATTTGCAAGACCTGTCCGGCCTGCAGTTGATTGACCTGCCATTGCACGGCAACGTGCAAGTCAGCGCTGCTGATGTGACCATCATGCCATACATCGGCATTGTGGATCTGGTTGGGGCGTTGGATTCAAGCAACGTCAACATCCAACCCTGGTCGGACAAGGGGTTCATCATCAGGGGCGCGGTGAGTATAGAGTGGAGGCAAGCACTGTCATAGCATGACATACGCAGCCTGTTGCGTTGCTCACTTGGCAGATGAATTTGTGCACCAGCCGAAGCGGCAAACAAAGGGGGCTTCTAGATAAGCTGAATGTTTGCACACAGATTCTATTGCCTTGCCCCACTGCTGCTGCTGCTGCTGCTGCTGCTGCTGCTGCTGTTGCTGCTGCTGGCTGCTGCTGTTTGGGTGCTGCTGTACCCCAGGCCATTGCCGACTACCAATGCCAGCCAGCTGCCACCTGGCAACCGTTTGTTGTCCTGGTGGAGATGCCAAAAGTCAACACAGGGCGGCCTGATATCACTGCGGTGTCAAACTACACGTGGTGCGCAACGCGCCGCACACAGCTAGTGGCTTCCAAGGTGGTTGGCAACGGCGCAGCATTGAATTCAAACACCAAGCTCTACAAGGTGGACAGCATTGCTGGAGCGCAGCTGCTTGTGCTGAATGCCCAGCAAACAACAAACCCAGGAGGGCAGCTGGAGTTTGTTGACACTGCAAGTAAGCGAGAGCAGCCGCTTACCTCAGCCAGTGGCGTTGGGCGACACATGGCAAAAGTTGTAGCCACACGTTGCTGAAGGCAGCATGCCTGGCACATTTCAGCGGGTATGTAGCACAGCTTCATGATACTAGCTGTGATCCAGGCACCTGAGGATATGGGCTCTGCACATCTGAGTTGTTCGTCCATGCTGCTACTGCTGCTGCTGCAATCCGGCCTCTGCAGAACCCCTGCAAGGCGCGTACATCAACGTTAGGCAGGGCAGCGTCAGCAACTTCACCCTGCAGCCGGCAGCAGGCTACCCTTATGCCGAGGGCGTTGCAACCTGCACAACCGACTTGGACAGCCAGGCCATGTACGTTGAGCATGGCGGTCGGTTCAGTGATGGTGGAACATTTACGGTGCACAAAGGGTCCTACGCTGCCCTTGTGCAGCCAGGCCGACCAATTGTACGTCTGATGACTTTGTCCGGCAGCGCTGGAATGCCAGGGGCAGCTTATGCCAGCATGGCTTGCAGCCCTGTCGGCCAGCTATACATCTTTGGGGGCCTCACCATGTATGGCTACACGAATCTGCCTGTTCCAAACAGCAATAACACCATGAAGCTGCCGGAGTGGAAGCCACATGGCTTGTTGTTCAGTGCAAAGCTTGGGGGAAGCAGTTCCGTGCCTGCAATCAGCAGAGCAGCCCAGCTGGCACCAGCAGCCAAGGGCGCCGCATTCCCCAGCGCCCGCAGTGGTCATGTACTGACCTACCTGTCTAGTAGTACAGTCTCGCAGCTAGGGCTCCAAAGTGATGTGTTATTGCTCTATGGGGGCTCTGACATCAACACCACACTGGGCGAGCTCTTGGCCGATAAAACAACAGCCCCTCAACTGCTGAACGCAAGTGAATGGGACACCACAGCCTGGCTGTATGACATTGCAGCTGACAAGTGGCGGAAGCTGGCGCCTGTGGGTGACCTTCCACCTGGGCTCATGTACCACAGCATGGCAGTTGAGGGCAAGCAGGTGAGCTTCGTGCAATTCAGGCTTCTGCGGCGCACAGCACGTACAGGCAGGTGTCACCTGGTTGATTGAACTGAAGCAGAGAAGTCTATTCCTGTGCTGCCTCTCTTTCACACAAGGTTCCGCCATCAGATATACCTTGCAGTGAGACTTGGGCTACTGCATTCTGCTGCAGGTGATGCTGTTTGGTGGTCTGCGGTACAACCGTAACACAAACAATGTGAGCCGGTCAACGGACCTGTTTGTGCTTGATTTCAGCGAGCCGACGCCACGCTGGCGTAAAGCAGCAGTTGACAACATCAACACGCAGGGGGCGTACCAGCTGGCCTTTCCAAACACTGGGATCGTGCCGCTGTCTGAGATTGGCACTGTTGCGCTGATGCACAGAGCGGTGAGTCGCCGGGTTCGGTCAAGGCACAGGCCTGTACCCGGGTACGTCAACACGGATTGCCTGCCTGCCTATGTCGTGCTCGGCACAGCTATTGTCAACAAGAGTGAGTGAGTGAGTGAGTGAGTGATCGGCTACCCAGGCTGCTCTGCGGCTGAAGAGGGTGTGTGTGGCCAGGGGCGACGCCCCTAAGCTGCACACCCCCTACCTGCCTGCTTGCACCTTGGGGTGCAAATGGGGTGAGCCAAAGGTGCTAGGCGACAACTGATTGAAGTGCCAGCATGACGAGTAGTTGGCAGCTGTTCTCTGCACACGTGACGTGCGGCCACTAGTTCAGCAGGACGTTCAGTAGCTCTGGTGTCGGCGCGGTGACTGTGGCACCTGTCTTGTGCTGATGCGTGTCTTGTGCCTGTGTGCTGCTGCTTGCAGGGCATCAGCCTCACAGCTATCCCCCAAAGCGCTCAAGCCCCATCCGCTGATGTGTTCACCGACTGGGGTTTGAACTGGGGCCTCAACATGACAGCAGGGGACTGGATCAGGCTGCCGCCAGCTGCCAGCATAAAAGGGACGCAGCCGCTACTGCTGGCTGGTGACATCATCATCACTGGTGGAAAGAGCAGCAGCAGCAGCAGCAGCAGCAGTGATGGGGCGGGTGGGCGTGGCCTGCTGCAAAAGTCAGCGGCAGCAGCAGGGGCAGCTACAGGGCTGTTGGAGCTGCGCTGTACTGTTAATGCCACCTCTGCCGTGACCATCAGGTGCGGTTGTGTTGTAAGTGACATGTTGCCACAATGCATGCTGTTGTAGCAGCACTTGCAGATGCATCGGCAAGAGGTTTGTGCTGACTTGCGCTGATCTAGCTTGTACTGCTAGAGCCGGATGCACGCTACTCTTGCAGGAACTCTACATTTATGCGTGCTGTTCTCCGTATGCAGGTCATCCGGTGCAGTGCTGGAGAATGTGCGCATCAGCGGCTGCAACGGCAGCGCTGTAAGAATCGAAGTGGACGCCACAGGTGCCTACACCTCCCCAGCAGTGCTGCGCAACGTCCACATTACTGGCAATTCCGGCAAAGATGGTGCTGCAATCAGCATTGGGCCTTATACCTCTGTTATCATTGAGTCGAGCAGCATAACCAGCAACAACGCAACAGGCAGTGTTATAGCTGCGGAGGCTGGGTCAAGTTTGCAGCTTATCAACGGCACAGTATCAAACAACAATGGCTCGGCCGTGAACTTTACTGGCGCCAGCCTCACTGTGTTAGACTCTTCTCTGAGCAACAACACAGCAGAGCATGGCGGCGCCATCAGCATCGCCTGTCCAGCAAATGGTGCTGATGTTGGCGGTTGCAACAGCCAGACCGTCATAAACAACACAAGGTTTGAAGGCAACAAAGCAAATGGACATGGCGGAGCGTTGTACATGCGAGACAGCACCTTTGCTGGGCTGCATAATGTTACGTTCCTGCACAACCGTGCAAGCGAGGGTGGCGCTGTGATGGCTGACCGGAACACTTGCTTGTACAACATGACCAGCGTCAAGTTTGTCGACAACAGCGCTGCTGGCAGGTGCGTCTGCCCCACGACAACAAGGTGCCTGTTGTGCATCTGCATGTCCTGCCATCTGCAGCAGCTGTAAGTGCACATACGCACGCGCTCCAGGGTGCATCTACTAACACCTCATAAGCAGCCCATCTACAGCTGGCCCTGAGCTACAGCTAAGCTGCTTGCTTTGCATGCTCTTCATGCTCTGCAGTGGAGGCGGGCTGGTGATGTGCGGAGCAAGCTGCCCTGGCAGTATCACGTGGAAGGATGCTGTCTTCACAAACAACAGCGCAGGCGTGTATGGCGGGGCCATGCACCTGACAGAGATGGCTAAGCGGGAGCTGTCTGGCCAGGGCTTGTTTGAGGGCAACGTGGTGAGCTTGACTGATAAGCAGAGAGGCAGCACCTTCCTTTTTTGCCTTATCGCTTGCAAGTACAGCACTAGCAGTGCACTGCTGCACATGCAAGCTTTGCAAAGAGCATACTAGCAATCAGCTGTCAGTAATCATCACAAGCTGCTGCCTACATCCAGCAGCTGACGTTGTTCTGGCACGTGGCAAAGTCCTGCAAGCTGAATTGCATGCTGCGTGCCATGCTTGTTGTGTCTGCTCCTGCAAGGCCGGGAGGGAGGGTGGGGCTGTGTACCTTGGCATGTGGTCAAGCAGCTTCAAGCTTCACAACTCGTCTTTCACTGGCAACAACGCAACTTACCGAGGAGGTGCCATCAGCAGCCTTGCCATTGACAGCAGCATAACTCTCATCAACACAACAGCCTCAGGCAACTTTGCAGGAGACGTAACTCTCGCAAATCAGATGCAGTTGCAAGCTGGGGGCTGGCCGACGCTGCAGAGTGAAGGCGGCGTGGTGTACATTGGAGGGATCGGGGCCAACTTGACGCTGCAGAATGTCAGTATGGAGGACAACGCAGCTGCAAAGGTAGGCGTTGTGTGAACAGAAACCACGCACTCTGCACACTGCCGGTCGACGCAAAACAGCTGTATGAACGCAAGCGGCACAAGTATATGCTGAGGTTTGGCCGGGCGCTGGCCTGTTCCTAGGGTTTCCTGCTAGGCAGGTGGAGCAAGTGCTTACCAACTTCCTGCGGCCATGTGTGCTTCTATTGGCTTGCAGGGCGGTGCCGTCGCCTTGAGCAGTGAGGGAGGCAACCTGAATGTCAACAGCAGCTCCTTCACATCCAACAGGGCCATCAGTATCGGCGGTGCTGTAGCTGTTACAGAGCGCAAGTCTGCAAGCATCAGCGGCTCAAACTTCACAAACAATGAGCTGCTGATGCGGCAGGAGGAACGCTGCTTGGCTGCAGGAGGAGGCTTTTACTGCCTTACGTGCAAGGACGTTGCGATACGCGCCTCGCAATTCCTTGGCAATAAGGCATGCTTTGGCGGTGGCGCAGCTGTCCTGCAAGCTGGGAATTCAAACTTGGTCAACTCTTTGTTTGAGAGGAACGAAGCATCGTGGACTGATGCTCGGGGCCGTGTCATGCTGCAGCAGAGCAAGCAGTGGCTTGGCAGTGGATCAAAGAGTTCAAAGCAGCAGGAGGCTTTGGATATACTTGGAGCTCTGGATGCCAATACAACAGCAGACAATGGGTTCTATACAGGAGGTGGTGGACTGTACCTGTCAGTTGCTGGGCCAGCAAACGTCTCAGGCAGTACGTTCAAGAACAACAAAGCATACAATGGAGGTAAGCTGTGCTTTGTGCTTGCTGCCTGCAGAAGTTGCCAGAGACTGTGCTGTTTCGCTGCACAGAGTACTGAGAAGCAGCAACTTGCGTTGTTACAGCACAGCCGTGTGTCAGAGCTGTTGCTGAAGACGTGTGCTCTTGTGCACTGCATGTCTGCTGTTTTCAGGTGGGCTGCTTGTGCTCACGGACAACTGCATGCGCCTGGACCGCAACAGCGGCTGTGGTTTGGTCCTCCACAACTCCTACATTCCTGCAAGTAACAACGCAACCGGCGGCGGAGACGGTCTGCTTGTCACCAACATCAGCGCATTAATTGTACAGCTGCAGGACTGCAGTGCTGGCAGCAGCCTGAATCTTGATACCAACAAGGCCTGCTTGCAGGAAAGTGTTTTGCACACAGGCACCTCACCCAACAGCAGGGGCTTGCTGCAAGTTCCTGCAAGCAGTACTGGCAGCAACAGCACCTTGCAGGAACAAGCAGCAGCAGCTGCTGCTGGGCCAGACTATTTGGTGACATCTGCTGCTGAGCTTTACTGCTTCAGGTCGGTTGACACTGGTTCCAACTCTTCTTTAATGGAAGTGAAGGAAGCATGCAGTGAGCCTATGCTTGCAGGACCAGGCACGCCGTTCAACCCCGGTTTCATTGTGGTGGATGGGCTGGGCAGACACGTCACACAGGGCATTTATGATGCTGGAATGCCCATGCAGGTGAGCTGAGATGAAGCACAAAACAAAGGTTGAATAGCAGATAGTTGATGAGTGGTTCAGGGTCTGCTGTGCTGGCGTTATAGTACAGACGTTGAGTGTGCCTGCAAGGCAGGCATGAGATGCACTTGCATGCCGCACCGTCGACTGCCACCCTTGTTTCAACTCCAAATATGCAGCACTTCAACGACTGCTGTAACCTTCATGCTTGCAGGCCCAGCTGCTGCATGCTGGCAACGGGTCATTGGCAGACTTTGCTGTGGAGAGCAACTCCACGCGCGCCATCGCAGGGCGAGCTGTGTTTTCAGGACTGAGCGTAAGCGCGCAGCCTGGCACGCGCTACAAGCTGCGCTTCACTACGCAGAGCGGGATTACAGTTGACCGGGATTTGCTGCTGCGCCAGTGTTGGGCAGGTGGGGGCATGCAGAAGCAGAGAGGAGCTGTTACATTGATACTTCACTGTTACATTGATTGTTACAGTTTTGCTTCTAAATGGACTGCTGATGTGCAGAGCTGCAGAAGCATGCAGTGCATTGCCAGATCCACCTCTCCTTGGTTTTACGTACGGGTTGCAGCGGAGGTGCAGCCTGCAGGGCATCATCAACCCGCTACTTTCTGTGCTGCACCCACCCACCCACCCACCCACACCTCTTCCAAGTTGCTCACTTCTGCCTGCTGCACTCGCTGCTGATTCTGCCAGGTGAAGCAACAGAGAAGCGCCAACAAGGCGTCACCCCAAAGATCTCGTGCGTCACATGCAGCGCCCCAAGCTATTCCTTCTACCCAGAAGCTCCGCAGTGCAGCCAGTGCCTTTCACTGCCTCGAGGTGCTGCTGCTGTCTGCAACGGACCAGCAGTTGTGCCTGCAAGTGGCTTCTGGCAATCCCACCCAAGAAGCCCAAAGGTGTGTGCCTGCACCAGCAGCAGCAGCAGCACAACAGCAAAACAGGACAGCTGTGCTTGGCATGCGAATGCAGCTGCTCTGTTTGTGTGTTTGCCATGGATGACTAGGCATGCTCGGTTGATGGTGCTGCTGGTTTAGTTGCGCAGCGATGAGACAGCTGCACATGTTCTGCTGTATACAGCGCATCACAGAAGATTGCAGGTCAATCAACAGTGTCAGTCGCATACATCAACGTCTGGCAAGATTGTCTCACACTTTTCCTAGGTCACTGTCCTGTGAATCACCAAACTGCTGCTGCATGCTGCTGCTGCTGCTGGTGCTGCTGCAGCTGCACGAATGCATTAACCCCAGGGCCTGTCACCGCAGCAATGAAACCATACAGAACATGTCAAACTGGGCCTACGAATACCAGAAGTTGAACATCACGCAGCTGAACGCCATATTCCCAAATGGCACCCGTATGCGAGACGGGTACATGCAGTACATGTGCAAGCAGGGCTATGAAGGCCCATTGTGCGGCGCATGCCAAGAGTATCCCATTCCATACGGGCACAGCACGCACACATGCAGTGAGTGTGCCAGGCCTGAAATCAACAACTTTTACTACTTCCTGGCATCCGTGTTCATGTTTGTGATGCCAGTGCTGAACATGTGGCTGCACAGCCAGAATGTGCGCAAGCGGTCTGCCCAGATCCGCCGCGCGCAAATTGGCGGCCTGCAGCAGCAGGTTGTGGCGCGCCCTGCTGCAGCAGTCCTGCAGCAGGAGAGCTCTGCCCAAGTGCCCGCTGCTGCTGCGGCGGGTGCGGCAGGCAGTTGGAGAAAAACCGTTGAGCTAGCCGCACTGCAGCAGCAGCAACAGCAGCTTGGTGCGAGTAGTGCAGCAGATGTGCATGGAGTGCCTCGATTTGACCAAGACATCACCGCAGCAGCCCCACTGCCGCGCAAGGCTGTCAGCAGCAAGTTGGACCCCATTCCAACGCTCCACTTCAGTACATCAACAACAGCGACGAGCAGCAGCAGCACAGCATCACCAACCGCCACCATCAACAGCAACAGCCCCTTCATCATCTACGAGCATGAGTCAGCCGAGCAGCCTGACCTTGATCGCGTGCCAGATCTGATCCCTGCGGCAGCACGTGCTGCTGCTGCACCGCCTGTGCAGTCCGCTGCTCTGCGCCCTGCTGCTTCTTTTAGCGGTCGGCTGCAGTCTGTAGGCAGCAAGATGATCAGCCGTTACTTGGACCACAGGCTTCTAGACGGCGGCGGTGAATCAAGCCCATTCAGCACCAACACACTGCACTCTGAGCAGTCGCAAGCTGCCATCAGCACGCAGCAGCAGCAGCAGCAGAAGATGGTGCAGGCTGCGCCCCGCAGTGTGAGCATGCCTGTGCGGCGCAGCGTTGATGTGCCGCAAGTGGTGGGCGCAGGTGGGCGCGGCACACAGCAGCAGCAGCTGCAGCGGCGCTCGTTCAAGTTCTGGCACACTGACATCATCATGGTGAGGCAGTTGGCGGATATGCTACATTTTTGTAATGGCCTGCGGCCAGTACTCAAATGCTTGCAGCCTACTGAATGCAGCTCTCTCAAAGTGGGTTAGCTGTGCGTGTGACATTGTATACATCCGCTGCAGCTGGAGGACAGTGTGTTGCTTGTGCTGAGCCTGTTGCAGCACTGACCACTCACCACACATCAAGTGCATGCAAGCCAAAATTTTGACATACCAGCTGCCGCTGCTGCTGTTCCTGAGCTATTCACAGCTTCTCAATTCCAAGCGCTTGTTGCAGCATAGCCGCGTGAACACACCAAAGCAACCCTACTGCCTCCTCTTCTGTTGCTGTGCCCTGCAGATGCTGGTCAACTACATGCAGCTGCTGGGCCTGTTGCGCCTGGTGCGGCTGAACTGGCCGCAGGTACTGCAGGGAGTGGCAAACTTTCTGAATTATGCAGACATCACCAGCAGCGGCAGCACCTGGGTCAGCCTCGAGTGCAGTTTCAATAGCTGGGGGCTGCCGAGGTCAATCAAGCGCTCCATTGTGCTGCTGCTGTGGCCAGGTGGGTGGCTTGTATGTTTTGTGGTAAGGTTTTGGCTGGAGTGTGATAACTCGGTCCTGGTACAGCTGCTTGTGGCTGCTGTTTGCAACTAGCATTTTGCTGTTCAGCAGCAAGTGTGCAGCCCGGTTGTCTGTTATGTCCATGCCCTATGCGCCGCAATGCAGCCACCCAGCATACATGGCAATGCGCTATGCTGCTGCTCTCCCATACATAGCTGCTCTATGCCCAGTTGCTGCGCGCTCACCCCTGGTTTATCTTGTTTCAAATGCGTTACTGCTCCACCTGCCTCGCCCGTGCTGCTGCACAATCTGCAGTTGCTGCACTGGCCGCCCTCACAGCATATTGGGCATGCTACGCCTTCTTCATATCCTGGCGCCGCAATCAGGGGCAATTCCGCGCCACTTTCAGGCGCTACCTCCCGCACATCAAGATGTCCTGGGTGGTCATGGCATTCTTCCTGTACACCCCTACCAGCAGAGAAGTGATCTCGCTCTTCAGCTGTCAGAAAGTGGACTCAGCCGGAGCCATGCCGCCTGAAGCAGCATACACAGCGGACGCAGCAGCAGCCCTCACGCTTGCAGGCAACGACTGGGGTGTCTGGACAAGTGACTCGAACATCGAGTGTGGAAAGATGCCCCACTTGCTGCTGGTGATTCTGGGCGGCATACCTGGCCTGCTGTGGGTGTTTGGGCTGCCGCTGGCGCTGGGGCTCACGCTGCGGCGGCACAACCGCATGGAGAACCAGCAGCAGCAGCTGGCGAGCGAGCGGGTGAGCGGCTTTGTGTATGCGAGTGCATATGTGCATATGTGACCAATGCCAGAAACCCGGCAAGTTCAGTCCAGCAGTGCAGCAAAGGCCTGTGCATGTTGCTGGCGTGCCTTTGCTGTCCTTGCCGGTGCCGTGTTGTTGGAAACTTATGCACAGCAGCAGCAGCACTAGCAGCTTCTGTTACTGGGCCCTTGCACTTGCAACGTGCTCCGCCTTGCAACCTACGTACTCAAGCAAGCAGCTGCCGCTGGTGCTGAAGCCTTGAAGAGTTTGCGCTGCTTTGTTGTGTGCTACAAAAACCAGAACTGCAGCACAACTCACGATCTGCACCTGTTGCTGCTGCTGCTGCTGCTGCTGCTGCTGCTGCTGCTGCTGGCACCAATCGCAGGTTGAGCTGCAGTACGGCCTCATGTACGACAAGTACCGCTACAGCTGCTACTACTGGGAGACGCTGCTGCTCATCGAGAACTGCGTGCTCACGATGCTGCTGGTGCTGCTGCAAGGCCAGCCGCCGGCGCTGCAGGTGCTGTGTGCAATGGCAGTCATCTTCATTGAGGCTGTGCTGCACGTGAGTGGGGCGGTGGCAGGGTTAATTACAAATGATATTGTTTTTTATATGACCGCGGCTTCACGTACTCACGTTGCAGTGCATGTTGTGCATTGTGAGCTGGTGGCTTTGGAGTATGTGTTCTCAGGTGATGTCACACAAGAAGGTGTCACCTCGGCCAGCTGACGAGACCAGCACACAGTTCTTGCATCCGCATGTAGCTGCTTGTGCGCAATGGCTGTCATCTTCATTGAGGCTGTGCTGCACGTGAGTGGGCCGGGGACATGCTCCTGGAGGTTTACTCGTCATGTGGCTGCTTATATCGGCAGCGCCAGACATTGGCAAAAACATGTTGCTATCACGAACATGGACGCTGCTTCGGCTGCTGCATGCTAGTCAGTTGCATTACTGAGGAGCCTCTTGCAGGCAGCACAGGTGCGATGTTGCTGTATGCTGCTCGAATCAGCAAGTCCAACAACAACAATCCTGCTGCACTGCTGGTGCTGCTGCCCTTGCTGCTGCTGCTGCTATACAACCCTGCAGATGACCTTCCAGCCGTACGCTTGCCGCATGCTAGACACGCTGCGGCGCGTCAGCGTGTTTGGCCTGATGACCACGCTGTTCCTCATCATGCTGGTTTCCTTATCCCAGTTTGAGCAGCAGGAGCGAGTCAACATCGCAGCAATGGCTGCTATCGTTGCGGTCAACTGCTGCGTGCTGTGTTTGTACCTCTGGGCCGCATTCAGCGAGTTTGTGCGCTGGGTGCGGTCCTTACTGGACAGAGATGGCAAGGGCTACGTCTCCAAGCAGGATGTGCAGTTTGTGGTGCAGCAGGGAGTGCAAAAGCTGCAGGGTTGGGCGGTACGGCTGGGCTTGCCGGTACCGCGGCAGCAGCAGCAGCAGCAGGCTGCAGGGCTGGGAGCTGCAGGGCTTGGAAGTGCCAGAAGGCAGCCGCCGCTGGAGCAAGCAGTCGGCAGCGTGTTGACGGTGCACCCTAGCGGAGATGCTGGCAGCGAGACCCGCAGCGGCAATGTGGTTGTGGTGCACCCCATGCAGCCGGATGCTGCTGCTGCTGCTGATGCGCCGCCCAGGGTCGGCTGGATGTGAGGTTTGAAGTTACTGGTGCTGATGTGGATGTTGTGGCAATGTGGCCGTGGTGCACCCCATGCAGCCGGCTGCTGCTGCTGTTGATGCGGCGCCCAGGGTCGGCTGGATGTGAAGTTCAAGTAGCTAGTGCTGTAGATGTTGTAAAGGGAGAGTTTTCACTTATGTTGTGGCAATGTGGTCGTGGTGCACCACAGGGAGCCGAATGCTGCTGCTGCTAATGCGCCCCGCAGGGTCAGCTGGATGTGAGGTTTGAAGTTGCTGGGGCTGATGTTGTGGCAACGTGGTCGTGGCCTGGTGGTGCAGTGCAACCCACGCAGCCGGGTGCTGCCTATACTGTCAGCTAGTAGTGCTGGTGCTCCAGCAGACTTTGATGTGCGCAGATGTGGCAGCTTGAGTGTGATAGAACAGCAGTGCAGTCTAAACAGCCAGGTGTACTAGCCGGGTAGTACACAGGTACACAGGTAGCTAGGGTTCTGTGCTAGATGCGAGGCTTTACAAGCGGGTGATGTCAGCAGGGTTTAGTATAGATAGTTGCAGGTCGACCACGATTCGACGTTCTAGGTGTGAAGGTTGTGAGTGGGATAGGAGCTGTCAGGAGCGCACAGCTGTACAGGTGCTGTGGCGATTGGGTGCGGGATAGCTAGGGTTTACAGCTACAGGTAGGAGTGGGGTTAGGGATAGCTGCCAGGTCGCATGTTGGGTAGGCAGGCAGGAGTGTAGATCAAGCAATGATAGAACCATCAGTTTGGCAGTGTGTTGTGATGACAGTGCGCCCGGCAATGATGTGGCGAACAGGATGCCAGAGAGGTTGTAATGGGTACCAACGTTACATTTGGCTCCCGCCACGTGGCACTGCACACGTACACTGCCTGTTAGCAGGCCAGTGCTAGGCACCAAGTGCCTGCCTGCCAGGACCACACAGCTGGCAACCTTGCAGGCAGCAGTGCGGGGCGCTGGCCAACAACAGAGCATCAGCGGTGCCCAGAGATGCCAGCGACCCCGATGCAGCTGCAGCACAGCTGCACGGCCAACACCTACGCAGCCGGCACTAGCATCTGTGACTGCCACACTGTGTGCATCAACTGCTGCAACAGTACGAATCAATTCTTTGGAAGCAGACGCTGGCTGGCCTCTCACAGCTCATGCAGCTGCAGGTCAACACCGTTGCGTATGGCGTGCACTACAAACACACGCAACAGGTGGCATGCAACAGAAAGCGGCACATGAAGCACATATGCCTTTGTATCAAATGTCATTGTGGGTCGCATTACCCACAACCAGCAGCACTGACTGTGCACATGGCTGCCTTTCGCGCCAACTCCTCTCACAATTGCTGAAAATCACACCTGCTCTAGACCTGCTACAAAGCCTGTCTACCTGCCTAGCTGCAGCCACGCCCAGTGATCAACAGCAATCAAATCCTCATATAATCGAATGCTGGCAATGGGCTGCTTTGTGCAAAGAAGCTGCCGCACTCCATAAACACCAAAGTCACCGCACTCCCACTCATAGCAGCATGGCCAGTGTCAGCCGCTGTCAATAACCATATGTACAAAAGCTGCAAGTGTGTTGCGCCAGCAGCAGCGCACACAACATTACTGCTGCAAAGGGCAGCTAGGCCCACACCAGCTGCTGCTGCCACCAACAGCAGCAAGCCTCAGCCACAGCATGCTGAGGCCAGCAGCTATGGCATGGTCCTGCTGCAGCACTGCCCTCTTGCAGGACTATGCCACTATAACAAACGCCTTCACTCAGCAGGTGCCAAACTGCTCTGCTCTCTTCAAGCAACGCAGCTACTTGACTCCCACCGAGATCTTGATGTTCATTGCAGCCAGCTCAGCCGCCAGGTACTTGAACACATACGGCATCGCCACGCGCTCGATCCCGGCGCTGCTGTTGTCGCAGAGCCTGCACACCACCTTAGCCTGACCGGTGCTCTGCAGGCGGCAGAGGAGGGACAGCAGAGGCACAGCAGCAGCAGCAGTGCGTCAGCGATAAGGCAAGGACTCAGCAGCAGTACGTCGAAGATGCAACCACTCAAGCAATGCGGCCAAGTCTATGCCATCCAATCCAATCCACCACTACTTCAAACCAGCCAATCCTGCAATGACACCTCACTCGTACAACCCACCTGCACCCCTGACATGACGCCGGTGTCTAGCCCCCGGATGGCCGCCGCCTTGCTGAGCGGCGCCAGGATGCTGCCGCAGCGCGTGCACACGTCACACACGTGGTAGTCGCTGCAGGTGTGCAGCCGGTCATGCAGCAGGTAGGCTGCGCCGTGTGCCAGCAGGCTGTCTCGCTCCATCTCTCCAAAGCGGATGCCGCCTCCCAGCTTGCGGCCCTTGATGGGCTGGTGCGTGAGCTGGTTGATGGGGCCTAGGGAGCGCACCTGGAAAGTAACACAATAACAACATTCAAAACCTGGATGGGTCATATGGGGCAGGATTGAGGAAGCAGTAGTGCCGCTGTGGACCCTCGTTGCGCTGGTCAAACTGGTGGGTTGCCAAGCAGTGGCGAGCGGCACCAAGTGCGGTACCATTGAACGGCATGCGCAGTCATAACGTGCAAGTCGAGGGAGGCTAACTGCGCACACATCATGACCGTTGCTGGTTCTCCTTCGCGGCAGCTGCACGCAACCCATGCTGTGTGAGTGCACCACATAGTGGTGCGACAGGCACCCTGCTTTTGAGGCGCCCCGGACCCACCTGGAACTTGTCAGACACCATGTGCCGCAGCCGCTGGTAGTACACCAGGCCAATGTAGATGTCACAGGGCACCCTCAGAACCAGCACAACGCAAACCCACAGCCGCACTAAACCCAAACCTCAACCCACCTGGAACTTGTCTGACACCATGTGCCGCAGCCGCTGGTAGTACACGAGGCCGATGTAGATGTCGCAGGGCATCTCCTGGCCGGTGACGCCGCTGATCATCGTCTCCTGGCCGTGCTTGGCAAAGCCTGCTGCCTCCAGCTGCTTGCCAAACTCCTCGACCGGGTTGATGCGCTGCTGCTGCTCACCCTGCTTGCGGCCCTTGGGCACGGTGCAGCTGCAGGTTTGTGCAAGCAGACAGCATGATTTGTGTCAGAAGATGAAAAGGAGCGCGAGTGATCAAGCAGGAGAAGCCGTTGCCGTGCGCATGCCGAGGGATACGACCTGACAGCAAATGATTCAACAACACACGCCCCTACGAGCCCCAGGCACACCACATCACAACATGAGCTGAGCCTGCAAGAGCAGGGGTCCGATATTCTAACGTAAAAAAAGTCAAAAGACGTGATGACTCACTTCTGGAAGGGTGAGGCGTCCACGAAGTTGCCTGTGAGCGCTCCCGCCTTTGCTGCCATGCTCTCCACCAGCATGCCAATGGTCATGCGGGAGGGGAAGGCGTGAGGGTTGATGATCAGGTCAGGGCGCATGCCTGCAGGACAGCAGCACAGCACAGCACAGCAGACATGCACACGGAGACAGGGTTAGAGAGGGTGAGACAGCTGTTGCGTGCTGAAGCAGCAGGCTCGAAAACTTATTGCTGCAAGAGCAGCACGGACACATGCAGCTGAACTGCCAGGGCAGTAGCTGAACGCCTGCACAGCTGCTCTGCTCAAGCAAGTGGCAACTTTGCACATGATGAACTGCATCTGGGCCGCAGAGCAAGTGCCACATGCACGCACCTGTGGAGGCGCAGTAGGGCATGTCTGTGTCTGGCCACAGTATGCTGAGCACTCCCTTCTGGCCGTGCCTGCTGCTGAACTTGTCACCGATGACGGGGTTGCGGTTGAAGCTCATCTTGATGTTGGCACGCTGCATCAGCCCCGACTTGTCACCAACCAGCGTCACCTGTGGAACAAGCAGTACAGCACAAGCCGCATGAGGACATATGTTCAATTGTTGGCTCTGGCAGCCAACTGACACAGGCAAGCCAGCAAAGCACGCCAATTAAGTGGCACAATAGAGCGACTTGCGTAGCAAACACATGCACCATGGTGCCGCGTGCACAAGCTTGTATTACTAGCTCAACCACGCACACCTGCTTGACAAGTGCAGCACAGGCACCATCTGTCACCCACGTTTCAAACTGTGTTACTATGTCACTTTTCTCAGTGCAGCACACACCTGCTCCACGTGCGCCACCTCCTCTCCCTTGTGCTTGTGCGCCTTGTACTTCTTAGTCGTCACGTCCTGGGTGGTGTAGATGGTCTGCCCTGGCCATATAACAGCTCCAGGACGCGGCAAACCATCCTCATCCACCCGCTCAGCATCTTTATGCAGCCCAGCTGGCTGCACACGTGCTGCTGAGGCCGCAGGCGCTGCTGCGCCGCTGCTGCTGCTGCTGCTGTTGTGCCTGCTGGGGCAGTTCTGTGGGAACTTCTGCCCAAAGGCTCCCTCGGGCCGCGGCTGGCTGGCTTCCATGCGCGCTGCAGCTTCCTGCAAGCACAAACACGCAAAAACACGCAGTTGAATTTGAGTTTGAGCCTAGCAACTGACATATGAAGGGACAGTCAGTACGCTGCCCAGCACGTGCTTGAATCCGGCTGCACAACTAGTCACCAGAAGCAGCTACCACAGACATGGCACACGCTGGCGCCTAGCAGGGCTCACTGAATCACAGCGCAGCTTCACTCACCGACTGCGGCTCTGCAGCAAAGATCTGCTTGGTGCCTTTCTCGCTGCGCAGGTCCACCATTTCCGTCTTAATGAGCCGGCCGTGTGCAAAGCCGCGGTCAACCGCTGCCTTGTTGAGGATGCAGGCGTCCTCCATGTCATAGCCGGTGTAGGAGAGCACTGCAACCACTGCATTGGTGCCTGCAGGGAACTCGTCCATGTGGAACTCATCGTACCTGCAAGAGGAAAAAAGTGGCATGTCATCAGCGCAGCAGCGTTGGGTTAGCAGTAGCATAGCATAGCGTAGCACAGCATAGGAGAGCACTGCCACTACTGCGTTGGTGCCCACAGGGAACTCGTCCATGTAGATTTCATCGTACCTGCAAGCAAAACAACAAATTTTTTTTAGCACTGCGGCGTCAGGTTAAACCAGCATGCAACATGCCTTGCTGATGCTTCAGGCGCATCGTCTTTCAACAAAATGCAGGAAGTGAAGGAAGCACTGTAGTAGCTTAGCTCAGCGCACGACGATAGTACACAGGCAGCAGCCGCTCCGGCGAGATGTGCAGGCAGCGCACCTCCCGGTGCGCGCGATGGGCGTCTGCGGCGTCTGTATGCGGTAGAGCTTGGTGTCTGTCCTGTGCTGCAGCGCCTGCGCGGGTGTGCCCATGGTCTGCTTGCCCATCTGGCACTGGTACATGTTGCGCGGCGACTGGTTGTAGTCAGAGTAGGGCGTCATGCTGGCTACCACAGACAGCATGGAGCCTACACAGCAGCACAACAGAGCAACAAACACACTTTAATCCTTGAGCTTGTAGGTGAAATGGGCATGCACCAGGAATGTACAGGCAGCAGCATAGTGACAAGAGATGCTGTGCAAATCAACGCCACCTCACACGCGCTCCTGCAAGCCAGCCAGCAAGAGCATAGCTCAGCACATACACTTACACCGCAACCAAGTCAGTGCATCCAGCCACCGCACCTGCAGACAGCTCGCCGTGTGTGTAGCGCAGCCCAGGTGTGCCACCGGGCCCTCCATCAGGGCAGTGGATGTCCAGCGTGCTCTGCTCCAGGGTACCCAGCAGCTCCAGGCCTCCCCCGCCTGCCCAGTAGCGCACTGGCCGTGCCATGCGTGCTGACTGAGTGAAGAGGAAGATGCCGCCGTATGGCTGGCCTACTTGGTGCGGCAAGTAAGCGATCTCTAGGTGAGCCGGCACCCACTGCTCGCACTTGCTCAGCTGGTCCTGCAAGCACAAAGACCAGCAGAAGGGGCAGTGGCAGGTATTTCTAAGGATGCAACAGCAGCAAGCAGCAGCTCGGCGACTTCTAGGATGTCGCTCAAGCAGGCGTAAGAGGCAAGACAACAACAACACAGTGCCTATACTACATAAAATGAAAATATATGATGTGCCTGCCCAAGCGCTGCCGCACCTTGGGCCTGTGCAGCTGCATCTTTGCGAGGTACTTGTCAAGCAAGTTCAAATAAGATTTAACAACGATGTAGAAAAGGCTGATGAAACGCTGCCGCACCTTGAGCCCGTGCAGCTGCATCTTTGCGAGGTACTTGTCATCAAGCATGCGCGCTGGCGCCTGCCCGCTGATGCCGCCCTGCTGCCGCAGCAGGTCCAGCAGCTGCTCCTGCTGCTGCTGCTCCTGCTGGCTCATGCTGGCGCTGCCTGGTGCGGGGACCTCGCCCGCCTGCACGCGCTGCAGGCCCTGCTCTATCGACAGCATGCGCGACTTGAGCACGCGCACCCTGCAGGCGCAGCAGACGCAGCACAACAAGGACTGTGAGGGAGTGAGGCAAGCATGCTCGGGTATCTGTGCGAGCAGCGTGAGTGCATGCCCGTGATGTGCATTGCCCTAGTACACACAAGCCGGCTTTGCACCCCCTGTGCCATGCTCCTCAGCGAATCAAGACATGATACCAGCAGGCGACGTTGTTACGTCTAGCCTGTAACAACATTCAAACCCACCTGCTGACCAGCTCCTGCGCCCTGCTGCTGGCCACATAGCCGACTAGCTTGCCATCAATGTTGACCATGAGGTACTGCGGCGCTGGCGGGGGCGGCAGCGATGCAGACACTGGCTGCATGCCCAGGTTCACCAACGTCTGGAAAGGGAAGTAGGGATATGTCCGGATGCAGTTGTGACAATGGCAGCAGGCAGGGCGGCAGCACGGAAGCGTCAGCCACGGGATGAGAAAGTGTATGCTAGAGACTAGGGAGCTTCGGTTCTGTACTGCCCCAGCACAAAGAGCATGCATGTGAGCATCAGAGGATGTGACTGTATAGCGCCTGCGAGACCGCCTGTGTGTGAGAGAGCACACAGAAGTGAATGGGCTGCCAGTTGCTGTGGCACTGCTTGAACATCCCTGTGGCAGGTTACAGCCGCCAACAGGGGAAAAGAGATACAGTGCTGCATGCATGCAATTCACCCATACTGTTCAACAGACACTAACACATCACATACTAGCCTTCAAGCCTGCTCAACTTGATGCGCCAACAGGCTCAACCAAGGAATGTGATTGCCACATACACTATCATGCTCGCTGGCAACATCTACGTGAACCACAGCTGTGTGTGATGTGACTGGCTTTCAGCCCCGAAAGATGGTGTAATTTTATTCCTGTGATATCGCTCAGAGGACTAGCCTCGGGCAGTAGGAACTGTCATCACCAAGCCAATCACAAGCACCGTAGCTGCATTAAAGGCACTGCATCCCACAATATGAAGTTTCCAACAACACGCCTGAACTGTTACTTGTACAACACAGCATACAGGCGCACACACTCATACAAGTGACATGACAACAGCAACCACAACACAGCAGCATGATCCGACTAGGCTCTCAGCCCCGAAAGATGGTGTGAATTTATTCCTTGGGTATCAATCACGCAGGGGGTACTTGAGCAAAGTCCCCTCAGTGAGTGAGGAATATGTCATCACTGAGCAGCAGATCCTCTGCATAACAACATGACATGTTACATGACAGCAAAATCCAAGAGAAATAACCCTGCAGCATCTCCATGTCATAGCCATCTGCCTAGTGGCTGCCCTCACTTAAGTACCAACTGCAGCCGCTGACAACACATCAGGCTTGCCTAACATTTCCCTGCCATCTCACACAAAATCCTGCAAGCACACATTCCTGCAAGTCCCACACGCCGATCAACTCTTTCCTGCAAGCCAGCCCGCCGCCGCCCACCTGCACCAGGTTCTCCTCCATCGCCTGCGGCTGCTGCGGGCCGTGCGTGACGATGCAGCAGGCTGCAGTGAAGTGGTTCAGCAGGCCGCAGGGTGAGCCGTCAGGGGTGTGCACAGGGCACAGGAAGCCCCAGGACTCTGGCAGCAGCTTGCGCACGGTGGTGGTGCGCAGCTCAGCAAAGTAGGAGCCGCGGTGCACAGACCTGAGCAGCAGGAGCAGCAGCAGCAACAGCGGCAGCAGCGGCGCAGCGGCAGGCGGGTGTGCATGTTAGTACGGCGATACGACTGAGCATATGTGTGCCTGCTGGTGGAGTTGCCTGGTGCCTTGAGTCTGGCAGGAGCTTTTGTAAAAGGCAGATGAATATGTGCAAATGTGGTCCGTGCAATTAGTGGCTGGCTGCAGTGGAGGCTGCAGCCTGCCGTGGGTAAGGACTCCGGTTGTCAGCCGCACGCACACAACCACAGCCGCATCCGAGGGTGCAGCTGCAGACGTGCACGTGTCTTGGTCTAGGCAGCGGAAGTAAGGGGCTGCACCATGGGAAGGGCGCGCACCAGGCTTTGTAGCGGCCATACACGCAAAACATCCCAGCATGGCAACCATCTTCTCCAACACTAATCATCTGCAGCATCGCGCATCAGCAGTAGGGTGTAAAGACTTGGTCGAGCCATTTGAACCCTACCTGAAGTGGCTGATGTAGCGGAAGAAGTTGAGCTTCTCAGCCACCACTGTGAAGCCTGACACCTGGCTAAGGTCCAGGCCGCTCTTTGACACCAAGTTGCCTGCGGCAGCATTGAAAGGTACCAGCACAGGCAGGTAAGACACAGCTGGCTAGATGACGTTTGCCCAGGCACCCTCAGATGCACAATCGCTTCAGTGCAGGCAGCTGGAAAATCTCTTCAGCGCAGGCAGCTGAACAGACTTCAGCAGTTACCAACATGGGGTGGCCCGTAGACAGAACAGCAATAACCATACCAGACTGGATACCACAGCCGATCAGAGTTTGCTCACTCGCTTTGTCAAGCAAGCCCGCACCTGTGTTGAGCAGGTACTCCATCTTGCGGCCGATGTCTGGCAGCCGCTCCGACAGCTTGCGGATGACGCCAGCGTCCTGCACGCAGGCAACAATCAGACAAAGAGACAGTCAGCAAACACCAGCAGTGGCCACGATATGCGTTTCTCCTTCTGTCTTGTGCCATTGCCAGTGAACTTCAGCACAGGCAGTCGCAAGAGCCAAATTCAACGGCAGCAGCAGAAGACACAGCTGTAGGAGGCGAGACAGTGCCGCCGTTTTCAGATGGCTTGGTAGCTAAATGCTTAATAGCTGGATGGACGGTTAAACGTGGCACTTTTCAGCATCTTGAGTCCGTGGTCCGCGTCTATGAAATGCAAGGATGCTACACCTGGCTACGCCGATATGCGATCGACACAACTTGATGTAAAAGCTGCGGTAAGTTGCAGATGTGGTCCGTGCAATTAGTGGCTGGCTGCAGTGGAGGCTGCAGCCTGCCGTGGGTAAGGACTCCGGTTGTCAGCCGCACACACACGCCGGCAGCTGCACTCGAAGGCGCAACTGCAGACGTGCACGTGTCTTGGTCTAGGCAGCGGAAGTAAGGGGCTGCACCATGGGACGGGCGCGCACCAGGCTTTGTAGCGGCCATGGGCTGAACCCAACAATAAATCAACATCATTTTGTCTTGCGTGCTCTCCCAGCACCAGCAGACACGCAGCCCACCAGCAGTTCCGAAGCATCCTCACTGGCACCCCAAAGCACACACACATAAATACAGCGATATAATGTATCACAAACATACCTGCAGGTTGGTGTCTGGCGCGCTTTCCAGCTTCTTGTTCACTGCCTCCCCCAGCGCTGCCAGGCAGTCATCAAGCTTCTCCTTGAAGAACTTGAGCAGCAGGTGCCCCGGCAGCAGCAGCTCGTGGTGCGTCAGCGCATCGGGGTTGTCCTCGCAGCACTGCCCGTTGACCTGGTGGTAGACAACCATATGCAGCAAGGAGCAGATAACAATTGTAACATGTTATAAGATGTTTCCAGTAGGTAGCCTGGCTGTGTTGGAATGAGACAGTGAGTGTAAAACCACAGACGGGAAGGGAGGTGGGTGATGTACAGAGATGTGGTCCGTGCAATTAGTGGCTGGCTGCAGTGGAGGCTGCAACCTGCCGTGGGTAAGGACTCCGGTTGTCAGCCGCACACACACGCCCACAGCCGCACCCGAGGGCACAGCTGCAGACGTGCGCATGTCTTGGTCTAGGCAGCGGAAGTAAGGGGCTGCGCCATGGGACAGGCGCGCACCAGGCTTTGTAGCGGCCATGAGTTTCCCACCAGAAACTCAGCAGAAACAACCACGCAAAACAGTCAAACACGTCAAAGTCGATTCAAATACACCAACAAGAGTCCTGGGTGGCCTTCAGTAGTGAAATGAGACGTTGTCAGCAGCAGCAGGGGTGTCCCCCTGCCCTCAGCCCTCGTAGATGTGCAGGAGACTCGTGACTCATCAGCAGGCGCCGCCCCAGGACTCACAAAAACGGCAACAACGGCCAAACATGACAGCGCCACACCACCTTTGTATATGTAGTTTGGGCATGGCGCCTCTGGCGCTCAAGCATGCCCACACAACTTGTGGTCTGCCCCGCACGCATGCACTTGGCATTTGACGCAGCGCTCAGCACAGCTCTGCCTCACGCCAAGTGCGTGAATGTCACATCACGACTTCAGCAACGCCAGCACAGTAATGACGTTGTGTACAAGATCGCTGATGAGCATAAGCAGGGCTAACCAGCGCGTACAGCTTGTGCACCATGGCCAGCATCACCACAGCACCAACAACAGCCACCACAGCAACGCCACATCCAGCCACAACCTGCTTTAGTCAGCCACCAGCCCGCCTAAACAGGCCTCACCAGCGCGTAAAGCTTGTGCACCATGGCCAGCATCAGCTGCAGCTTGTCAGCAGCATGCTCCAGGTGGATGAACACGTAGCGCCGCAGCAGCTCCTCGCCCACTGCCGCATCACTCAACCTGTGCAGGTGCAGCGATGACAAGGCAGCAGCAGCAGCAACAACAGCAACACTTAATCAGCGCTGCTGTGGCCAAACATTCCAGCAGACACCGTTGACTAGAACTGATCCCACGAGGCATGCTACAGTCCTATAAACCTGCTGAATTGCGCTGTGCGCACCTGTGTATGTCCCTACAGAAAACGCAAACCGCACACCGTGAAAACCTTGGGGGCTCAGCCGCACCTGTCTGGCAGGCTGAGCACCACCCTGAAGTGCTCTCCCAGGTACTGCAGGCACTGCTGCCGCGTGGACAGCCCGCTGCTGCCCAGCTGCTGCAGCAGCAGCTGCGCGCGCGCCGCCACCCAGCCCGCGTGCGCGCTGCCAGGCTCCGCGCAGCTGACCACCCTGTCAAACAGCTCGCGGTCAGACATCTGTGTAGCAGCAGCAGCAGCAGCAAGTGTAGGGGCAGGTGAAAACAGCAACACAGAGCAGAAGTGAGTACACCGTCGTCAGCCGAATCAAACTATCGTGGGATGCATGTTGGCGGATGTTGAATAGATGTTGTGCCATTGGTGTGGCCATGTCTCCTGGGTCCGACACAGGCGAGCAGGAAGGCGCTGCATGCCTGCTTTAAACCAGGATAGGTGTGCGTGATCTGGCCTCCCGCGAGTCCCCAGGTGAGGGCTGCAGTGCTCCCGCAGTGATTGGACACTACAGTGGTGCAGGCAGGGGCCTTGTTTCTGTACTGTAGTGTGTTTCGGCTGGCTAGCGGGTTGACGAGAGGGATGTGCCAGTCCGGCAGCTGACTACACGCGCCGATCATGACCACTTGTACTTGTTGCAGGCGTCCTGCAAGCAGGACTTGTTTCCTGCAAGCCAGGTGGTGTTTCCTGCAAGCCCTCACTGGGCTCACCTCCACGAAGCACTTGAGCAGGATGCCCACAGGGATGAAGTACTCGGCGCGCCGCATTGTGAACGCGAAGTTCACACCACCGTCCGTGAGGTAGTGGCATCGCACCGTGGCGCTGCTCTGATCTGGCCGCACGCAGCGCAGCAGCGTGGCTGCTGGTGTGTAGTTGGCACCACGCTTGAGGTAGGCGCTGCGCTTCAGCGCCATGATGTAGTGCCGCCGCTGCACAACAGGCGGGGGAAAAACCATAGATGATTAGGCAGATGATCAGGCAGAGCTGTTTTGCTTGATGGCCCAGCACCCAAAGGGCAAACACGCTGCTGCTGTGCTTGTTGCACTGTGTGCTTCTGTCTGACTGCAGCACATACAGCGCCAGCCGCTGAGCAGATCAACCAGCACACAGCACAACTGTCAGCCTCGCCCTGTTGCTAGGCAACGGCTGGTCTGACAAGTCAAGAACACTCCACACGTGCCGCCAACACACGCCATGCTACAAGTTGCTAGCAGTTATAGCCTAGCTGCTGCAGCTGTACAACTGCAGATCAGCAGCACCCGCAACCACACCTGCAGGATGAGCACACGGATGATGCGCTCAATGCCGTTGCAGATGAAGTAGCCGCCAAACTCGGTGGACTCCTCTTTTGCCGCCACCAGCTGCGCTCTGTTCATGCCTTTCAGGTAGCAGGCGCTGCTCTTGACCATGATGGGCAGGGCCCCCATGCGGCGCGGGATGCTGTGCCGGCCTGACCCGCTGCCCTCTGCCTCCCAACAGAGGTCCATGGTCAGTGCACCCTTGTAGGTGGTGCCCTGCAAAAAAACATAATCATTTATCAAGTCAAGATCCTAATGCACTTGACTATGTAACAGTTGCCAGCAGCAGGAGAGCAATGGTGAACTGGGACAGGTGCGTGTGAGAGCTGCTGTGATGCGGTGCCGGCGTTGCACGTAGGCACTGAACATCACCATTGTTGACCGTTATCAATTATTGTTTGAACGCGCCTTGCAAGGCCTGTTGCACAGCTGCTGCGACTGTTATATCACTCGAATACCACACAGCACACCTGCGACGCAACTTAACCAAGCTCAGCTGAACCTATAGGCTTGCATTGCTCAGCCTCAGCACAACTGCTTTCCAATCTGTTTCAATGTTTAATCATCTGCTGCTCACCCCCTCTCTGCAGTCCCTCGGGTAGAGCCGCGTGTCAGCTCCTGTGGGTGCATCGTCCTTGGTGGGCATGGACACCACTGGCGACTCAAACCAGAACCTAAACACCTGCTTGGTGACGGGGTGCTCCACCTGGAGGGGCAGCACAGCAGCAGACAGCAGTGCAGTGACAGCGAGTTTGGTGTTGAGTGTTTGATAACAGCCGCCAAAAAAAGCAGTGCATCAATTGAGCCTATAAAGTGTTTTGGGCCAAAAAGAGTTCAGAGGAGGGCTGCTGAGATGGCAGATTGCTGCTAATAGCTGGCCAATCAACTCATAAGAGTGACAAGGTGCAGCACGATACAACCACATGTGCCTGTGCTGCTGCTGCCAACCAGGCGCAATGCGCGGAGCCAGCGCAATGCAGAATGTCAGCCGTGGCGCTGCGCACCTGCAGCGGCTCCTGCAGCTGCACTGCCTGGCGCATGCCATCTTGCAGGAAGTAGTCAAAGCTGGCCACATGAGGGCGGACCAGCCTCTCAAACTGCTGCGGGGGCTCGGGCCCCTTAGCCTGACCCTTCAACATATTGGCTGCTGCTGTGCATAGGCTGCTAGCAGCCCCGGTACTCGGCAAGGGCCGCCAGCAGCCCTGTTATCCGTTTACGGTATCGTCCGACATAGCGTCGGACGTGTTCTGGGTTGGACCTGAAGCGAGCCTGCTGGTATGGACGCGGCTGCTGCTGTTGCTGCTGCCAAAGTTACGTGAGTGCTGTGGAAGGGCCAGAACACAGAAGACCCACTACAGAGAGTTCAGAGTGATCAGATAATATCTTGTGCGCACTGTTCAACACGCAAGAGCCAAGCAGCGCAAAGATCGAAGGCTCAAGACTGCTGCAGATTGTCCTCAGCTGCTGTAACAAAGTGTAAACCAAGCAATGTTACCACCACAATTCCTTGTACGAGATAAGATAGCCACAGCGAGCTGAACGCACTTGTTATCTACCTGTTACTGGCTGCGCGTTTTGGGGTTTGGTCGTGTTCAAGTCCTGCTGCGACCCCAGTTGTTGTATGCCATTCAGAATAGATAATGTACGTGTCTGAAGTCGCTTACACGCAACATTAGTTCTCAGTTGTGAACTTGTGGATGCACCCACTGACCGTGCGATCCATCTGGATTTTTGTCGTTGACAGCCTGTATATACATCAACAACATGATTCGCCACCAAGGTTTCTAGCTTACTAGCGATGGATCACATGAGTATGCGAGACCAGACACCAGTCATGAGCAGTAGCACTGGCAGTGCTGCAGCGAGGCAGCGCAGCAAGTTTACGGCCGATGTCATACGAGCGATCGAGGAATTAGAGGTCCGAAGAATCAACAGACCTTCGCAGCAACTGGCTGATGCGGCTTGGCAGAAGCTGCAGTTTGACCTGCCAGTGCTGGAAGTTGCAGAGCTGCAGGCACTGCTCGACCAGCTGAGGTGTGTTGCTGTGTTCCTGCTGCAGCTGCTGCTGCCCCGCTGCATCTTTGAAGCACTTGATAGGTAGCTGTATCTTTCGACTTAACAGTGCGCCATGAGCCTTTGTCACATGCCTTTGGTGCGCCCGCTTTTAGCAGCAACTGCTTGGGCGCAGCATGAGCATCACAGGCCTACTCGCAAGCAGGTGGCTCAGTGATTAACGCTGCACACATTCCATTTTGCACCAATTTGACCATTTTGTATGTTTGAACAACGCATCTGCAGAGCCTCTCTGCAGGGCAAGACCAGCTGGCCCTGCTACAGCCTAACCACCAAAGCACTAGAGAACATCACTGCTGGGGCGAAGCGCAGCAGCAGCTTCCAGCCGGAAGCTTCACAGCAGGAGCAGCAGCTGCAGCAGCTCCTGCAGGACGCCCTAGCCAGCAGCATACAGGCCAAGGCAGCTGGCGGCAGCAGCCGCAGCAGCAGCAGCGCAGCTGGCAGCCAGCAGCAACAGAGTCAGGACTGCTCGGAGCAGCAAGGAACGCTGACACAGCAGCAGCTGTACCAGCAGCTGTGTGCAGTGCTGCTGCTGCAGTATGTTGCAAAGGCAGCATCATTGCCTGAGCACGATGCGTGGGAGCTACTAGCTGAGTATCAGCCAGAACAGCCTGAGGAGCAGCAGCAGCAGCAGCAGCAGCAAACAGCCTTGCAGGACATGCAGCAGCAGCTGGCAGGTATGCAGCTGGATGACACACAACTCTTGGCCGCACTAGCTGCTGCAGCCAGTGGCAGCAGCGCTGCTGCGTCACATGCAGGCCAGCAAGCAGCTGCTGCTGGTGCTGCTGGTCAGGGCAGCGCTGGCAGCACTTGCACGAGCAGCACATGCATATATGAGCTGCAGGATGCAGCAGAACAAGATGCAGATGATGAAGAATATGAAGCAATAGAGGCTGCGCAAGCACCTGCAGCAGCCACCATCAGCTTGACAGCAGCGCAGCAGCAGCAGCAGTACAGCTGGCCAGCTCTGCAGCAGAAGCTGTGCAGCTTAGCGGAGCATGTGCACTACAGCCTGCTAGTGTATGAGCCGCTGTGGCAGCAGCAGCAAGCTGCGCAGCACCTGCTGCAGCTGCTGCGTGCATTGGGAGTGCATGGACATGCTGAGGATCTGCAGCAAATGCTGCATGCGTATGTGGGCTTGTTAGTGGATCGTTTAGCAGCGGTGCCTGCTGACCTTCCGCTGCTGCAGCAGCTCTGGGAGGCACTAGGGCTTACTGGGGGTCAGGGTGTAGGTTTCAAGGCCAGCAGCAGCAGCAGCAGCAGCAGTAGGCAGCAGGCGCTGCCGAGTGAAGCAGTGCTGGGGTTCAGTGTAGCTGCATCTGTGTGGGGGCAGCTGCCTGGCACGAATGCCCGGGGCAAGCTGTGGCGGCTTATGTATGACAACCTACTTCCACTGCTGGAGCAATGCTCTGAGCAGCTTGCATACAACACAGCCGGCAGCAGCACCAAGCAGCAGCAGCAGCAGCAGCAGCAGCAGCAGCATGCTGCTGTGCAAGGGGAGGGCTTTGCGCATGCGCTGCTGCTGTGCCATGTCGTGGAGCTGCTGCTGCTTGGCAGGCCCGGTGCAGTGGATGTTGCGGGGCGGCTGGTGCAGCAGGGGGTCATGCGCAGCCTGGTGGTGCTGTTTGGCCAGCATGCTGGCAACGCTGCAGCAGAGCCAGTCAGGTGCGTGGCATAGCATTGCATCTGCTACACATCTATTACAGTAACGCACAAATTGCTGATACGGCTCTGCAGGAAGCGGACATGACGCTGCAGCAACAGATGATGACGTGGGAGATGTGTGCATGCATGTTGTCTATCATGTGCTGCTGCATGCCAGCCCCTCAGTCATCGTACCAGGCTTGACATCACCTCAGGCTGCGTTGTACCCGCCGACTGGCTTTGATTCGCACCTGCGGCATCTGTTGCTGCCGTTCATGCTGCTGCTGCTGCTCCTGCTGCTTGCCGCGCAGGCGCGCTGTCTTGCTGGCCAGCTGCTCCTCCCCGCAGGCAGCTGCCTGGGTGCTGGCCGTGCCAGCTGTGCTGCAGCAGCTGCAGCAGCCGTCATTCCAGCTGGGCGGCGCAGCAGAGGCGCATGGCGCCATCTGGGAGGCAGTCATCAGCAAGAGCAGCAGCAACAGCAGCAGCAGCAAGAAGAGCACAGCTTCCAGCAGCAGCAGCAGCAGTAGCGGCAGTGCAGGGCAGCTGCTTGCGTTGCTGGCTTTGGACTGCAGCAATGTCAGCAACCTGCAGCGGCAGGTGGCTCTGCTGCAGCTGCTGTCTGATGCACAGCAGGCGGCTGGGTCCAGGCAGCAGCTGTGGGGGCCTGCAGTTGTTGCTGCGCTCAAGCAAGTGGCAGCTAGGATCAAGGCACTGCAAGCCAGCACAGCAGCTGCAGCAGCAGGCGCCCAAGAACATCCAGAGACTGCAGCTAGCACAGCAAGCAGCACAGCTGGCGAAGATGCAGCAGTGTCTGCGGTTGAAGCGGCAGCTGCAGATGGGCACCACACAGCAGGGTTGCTTGGTGGTAGCATCACTGGCGGCAGCAGCAGCAGCAGCAGTAACGGTGTTGAAGATGATGCAGAGGGCAAGGGCGCCAAGGCTGCGCGGCGACTGCAGCAGCAGCTGTCTGATGGTGCTGCTGCTGCAGCTGTCGACGTCGATGCTGATGCGCTTGGAGTGCGGCAGCGGCAGCAGCTGCAGCCTGCTGCCCTGAAGCTGATCAAGCAGCTGCTAACATCAGGCGGCAAGACAGACTGACAGCATTACTGACAGCACATGCTAAAAAGCTTTGAAAACTCCATGTTACCAGCGTGTGCAAGGCCAGGCAGGTTTGCGCTGTCATGGAGCAGTTGCCGTTTCCTGCTGCAGCTGTAGGCCGCAGTTGTATGGACTCGTCACGCATACAAGTGCGAAGGCTCAGCGAGTAGAGTAGCGAATATCACTGATAAACATGCTCCCTTTTGGTTACTTCAAGTGTGTAGACCCAGCCTGCTGCTTGAGCAGCAGTGCCTTTGAAAGCTGTTGGAGAGCCTTGGATCAGCCACTCTTCTGCAGCTGTGATGTTACATGGGCGCGTACTTGTTTTGAACCTTGTCATTTGAATGACGTGCTTGCTCGCACATAGTTCTTGCAGCAACTTTATGCTGAGTTCTCCTTGCATCCTTCAGGTAGCATCAGTGTGAACAGTGCTGGGCGGGAGCTGCCGCCAAGTTGAGCAGGCAGCGCCATGCCACTCTCAGTAGCAACATGTAAGCCACTTTAGCAATATTCAACGCGGTATGGGCTTACATGGCGCTGGCTTTACGATGTAGTGACACGACACTTGCTTGTGTCATGTCATACACGTCTACAGCAGATTAGCAGTGTGCTCCGTCACCACCTCCATTATTGTCTAAGATCTTGCCAGCTATCCCGTGCACGTCTTTGCTTTGTTGTAGCTGTTGCGTTTCCCTCTCTGCTCTACGTCAGCATCCCACTCAGCAGCAGCACCAGCTGTACACTGTGACGTTTGCTTCGATCGCCTTCTATACACATCAAGGAACAACATGGGCGCAGGTGGAGCTCAGGGCCCGAAGGTTGAGCTGGTTGGCTACGCCAATTTCGTTCGCAACAACCCTCGCAGCGATAAGTTTCCTGTGCACAAGTTCCACCACATCGAGTTTTGGTGCGCGGACGCCACCAACACCTTCAAGCGGTGCGTAACGTCCACATACCCGCCAGCAGCAGGCTAAGTACAGCCTGGCCACATCAGAAGCAGCAGCTTTGCCCCGTGGCAGCAGCAGCAATAGCAGCAGCCGCATGTGCATCCAACTTGCATCTTGTAATGGCTTCAGCTCTGGAGACATGCACTGTGCTGCAGCAGCGCAACTCTAGGCACTCGCATGCAGCACATAGGACTCCCCACACATCCGCCATCCACTGCTCATACCTGGTCGCCTGCTCATACCTGGTCGCCCAATCTTCCCTCCTGCATGGACTTCATGCATCATATTCGGCGCCATGCATCGCCTGTTGACTTTGTGTATTGCCCTCCTTTGTTCTCGCCCCTGTCTTTTTGCTGCATTCCTGCAGCTTCCAGCATGGTCTGGGCATGACCCTAGTGGCCAAGTCCGACCACAGCACAGGCAACAGCAAGTACTGCAGCTACGTCCTGCAAAGCAACGACCTCGTGTTCACCTTCACAGCACCCTACTCGCGCAAGTGCGCAGCAGCAGCGCCTTCTAGCAGCGAGCCACTGCCAGACTATGACCAGCAGCAGGCCTTTGAGTTCGTCTGCACCCACGGCCTGGCTGCAAGGGCTGTAGGTGAGCAGTGGGGCGGCGCAAATCTGGGTTTGTACTTTGTTGCCAGGACATCTTACGTGTGCCCGGTTGCCTCTGCGTTTGCCGCTGGGGCGTGCCTGGGTGGTATTTGATGGGTACATCTGCACCCATGGCCTGGGTGCAATGTCTGTTGGGGAGGCCCAGGCGAGGAAGCAATGATGCGGCCTGGTCCTGCATGAGTATTGTTGATGTTGCTGCTGCTGTTCTGCTGTTCCCTCTGGGAGGTGCATTGGTTTGAAGGGGCTGTTCGTTCATGACCTAAAGTCCGGGTAGTTTGCGCCAAACATCACAGGCCGGCTGATTGATACGTTGCCATCCAGCAGCCACCTAGCAGCCAGGTTGATGTGTGCGTGCGCTGCCTGCCTTGGGCATGCCTTTTTAATTTTTTTTGAAAAGCAACACAACACTCCTAACCATGCAACGTTGTCGTACGTCCTGCAGGCCTGCAGGTGGGCGATGCAGCGCAGGCGTACGAGGTGTCTGTGTCAAACGGCGCGAAGGGTGTGCGGCCGCCCACCAAGCTGGAGGATGGCGCCGGCGGCTGCGCTGTGGTCAGCGAGGTGCTGCTGTACGGCGATGTTGTGCTGCGCTACATCAGCGGCAAGTGGCAGGTGCGCGCAGAACCTTGTGCAGTCACGTGAATCATTCACATAGTCATTGAGAAGAAGAGAACATTGCAGGAAGGAGAATATCAAGGGTGCAGCTGGCTGCGGCTGGCGCTGTGTATGCGCTGCTTAGAAGCTGCCCCGGCACATGATGAAGGCAAGGCAGCTGCATCACCTGTCACTTTCGTGCTTGTCAGCGCTGTGGTCAGCGAGGTGCTGCTGTACGGTGACGTGGTGCTGCGCTACATCAGCGGCAAGTGGCAGGTCGCAAGAGGCCCTGGCAGAGTCTTGAAATTGATCTGCGAGTGCAAATGAGCTGTGAGAAAGAGGGGTGACATTGCAAGCAGAACACGTGGACGCTTCAGCTGGCTGCAGCCGTGCTGCATTCGTCTTCGCCATTGGTCACTGGTCACTTCGGCACGCCATCTCGTCACACTGCAGGCGCACCCTTTTAGGCGCACCCTGCTTGGCGCACCGCCATGCTCTACAAACACACAATGCTGCTTGGGCTGAACAACTGTCTCTCAACGCCAACATCCTGCTGTGCCGCATGCATGCAGGGCCCCTACCTGCCGGGCTACACAGCCACGCCTGACGAGCCGCAGATCTGCTACGGGCTGCACCGCCTGGACCACGCCGTGGGCAATGTGCCCAAGCTGATTGAGCACCTGGAGCACGTCATCGGCTTCACAGGTGCGTGTAGGCTGGCAGTTGCAGCTCACCGCCTTTCTGCTCTGCACTGCTGTCTCGCTCACTCATCTGCAGGCTTGCAAGCAAGTGCTCCAAATGTGGGCACGGGCATTTTGGACAGCGCTCTGTGTTTCGGCTATGCACTTTCATCACAGCCAACAGGACTCAAACTGCTACTGCTGCTGCCGCGCAGGCTTCCACGAGTTTGCCGAGTTTGTGGCTGAGGATGTGGGCACTGTGGACAGCGGGCTGAACAGCATGGTGCTGGCCAGCAACAACGAGATGGTGCTGCTGCCCATGAACGAGCCCACCTTTGGCACCAAACGCAAGTCGCAGATCCAGGTGAGGTTCAAACTGCTTAAAAGCATCCAAGCACCTTTTTGTGCTGCTGTGAACTTTAGTGCTGCTGTTCTGAATGAGCCGATGTTTGGCACCAAGCGCAAGTCCAGATCCAGGTGCAGGGGGTGCGCTGCTGCAGGTGCCGTACTGTCAGCCATGCAGTGTGCGGCAGGCTGTGATTTGCTGAACATGCAGCTTTGCATCTGCAGGCCCTGGCACCTGGTTACTGCAAGTTGGTCCATTCTTTTCGTACACCATGGCGTATTTAGTTTGCGGTCACCTGCTGCCTGCACACACCTGCGTCTGGTTTGCACTAGTATCAAGCGTTTGCTTTTCTACTGTGTCTATTGCTGCTGCTGCTGCTGCTGCAGACGTACCTGGAGCAGAACGAGGGCCCTGGGCTGCAGCACCTGGCGCTGAAGACGCACGACATCCTGTCCACCATGCGCGAGATGCACGCGCGCTCGCGCTGCGGCGGCTTTGAGTTCCAGGCGGCACCCGGGCACGACTACTACACGCGTGTGGCAGAAAAAGTGGTGCGTGCAAAATCGTACGGTACTGAATCAAATCGTCTTAAGAGTGTGCCAGGGCCACATGTGACTGCTTTTTTCAGTAACTTTATTGTGTGTGTGTGTGTGTTACGCTGCTGGCGGTGGCGTGGTGCTGAGGACATAGGGGGAGTTTGGGTGTTGCTGGCTGTGGTGTCGTGGGCCGCTTTGAGTTTTAGGCGGCACCCGGGCACGACTACTACAAGCGTGTGGCAGAGAAAGTGGTGAGCGCATTATGTCATGTGGTACATATTGCTGCCGCGGGGTGTAGCAGGGCACATTGGGAGAGTTGCGGGTCATGCTTTGGTGCTACTTCAGATGGTTGCTTACACTAGGCTGCGGGTAGGCACATTCACTACAAGCGCGTGGCAGAGAAAGTGGTGAGGGCTGCTGGATGTAGTATGGCTGTGGTGTTGTGCGCCGCCCTGCAGCTGTCCTCTGGGAAAAGGGCTGCTGTGGAGCACTGTTGTACAGTATTAGTGTGGGTCAATTGCTGCTTGAATCGCCCTCATCATCGTGCCTGTGCCATGTATGCTGCGGGTGTGTGCCTGCTGCCACACAGTGACGTGCTGTCTCCCGAGGAGTGGTCTGCCGTGGAGCTGCTGTTTACCTAGCAATGTGACGCACCACTGGCCACTCGAATGCTAGCATAATTCTGTGTTTTATGTGACATGGCTGCAGGGCGACGTGCTGTCTCCTGAGGAGTGGGCTGCCGTGGAGCAGCTGGGCATCCTGGTTGACCAGGACGACCAGGGCGTGCTGCTGCAGATCTTCACCAAGCCGCTGGGGGACAGGTGGGCGCTGACGTGGCAGTTTCTTAGCTGTTACTGTGGTTGAATTGTAACAAACACAAGAGCTTGCTGTACATGCCTGCATAGGGTGTACGCGGCTCCATGTTTGTGCATGCGGCTGCGGATGGTGCATGCATTGAGCAATTTTCAGGTCCTTCTGCGTGCAACTTCTGCATGTACAACACAGCAAGCAGCCAGCTGCGACTTGCGCTGAAGCCAATTGTTTTTGAGCTAGGGGTTGTCATATGATTTGAGTTATGACGGTGCGTGGTTGTCTTCTGCTGCTGTGTTTCAGGCCCACCATCTTCATTGAGATCATTGAGCGGCGCGGCTGCCTCAAGGAGAGCGCCCCGCAGGCAGGCAGCGCGGCAGCAGCAGCAGCAGAGCCAACAGCTGCCTGCGGTGATGCAGATGCAGGTGGAGCAGCATCGGCAGTGGCTGACAAGTTCAAGGACATTGTGCAGGTGGGCGTAGAGAGAGATTACGTGTTATCGGCAACAGCAGCATGCAAGCAAGCAATTGAGCACATAGCTTGTTGATGAGAGAGTTTTAGCTGTGTAGCATTCCATGCAGCATCAGGTGGAAAACGTCCTATGCTGGCTGGTACCTGGCAGTTGGGCTGAGCGTCAGCGACATTCAGCAGATGTTTGCATATGCAGTATGTGGCCGCTGGATATTGCATTGTGGTATGCGTGTGTGCGCATGGGTCGGTTGTTGTCTGTCTTACCAGCTGCTGCTGCTGCTGCTGCTGCTGCTGCTGCAGGTGCGTGAGGATGGCGTGGTTGTGGAGCAAGCTGCTGGGTGTGGAGGCTTCGGCAAAGGTGAGGGCGGCTGGCAGCAAGCAGCACTGCTGCAATGTTTAGCTTCTGTGCCATGCTGCTGTGGCAGCAGCCTTATCATAGCGCGTGTGCGGTTTGAACCAAGGTATTGTACACCGGTAACATAAGTGTTGTGAGGCACAAGGATCGGCAGCAAATAAGGTGCGGGGACATGGTGGTCATTCCGTGCAGCATGGATTACTGATGTGCTGCTGCTGCTGCTGCTGCTGCTGCTATTTGCTGCAGGCAACTTCAGCGAGCTGTTCAAGAGCATAGAGGAGTACGAGCGCACGCTGCAGGTGTAACGGCCGCAGCAGTTGATGCAGACAGCGCTCTCTGCAGGTGCAATTGCTGTCAAGAGATGCAGTGCGACGCCTGCAGCCAGGGCAGAGAGGTCTGGTACAGCGGCATGGTATGTTGCAGGGCAGCCTGAGCGGTGCGCAGATGGTGATGGTCCGTCACCTGCTGCAGTGCTTATGGCTTCTGGTACCTGTAGCATCATCTGATGTACGTGCTGCAATGCACACAGCTGTTAGGGACAACGCCAGCCTGTGGCTTGTGCTGGCTGTAAGCTGGCATGTCAACGCAACAAGGTTTGGCGTTGTTGGTTTGAGATGTTGCCAGCATCAGATGCCCACCTATGTCTGTTGGTGCACGGCAGAGCTGTTTGTGCTGTGACTGTAGTTGCTGGTGATACAACCAGCAGGCTGCAGGGCAGAGGTTCAATAGGGCGGAGGTTCAATTTTTCTGTTACTTGAGACCTAGGTTGTGGTGAGTTGCATGCTTGCAGCAGAGCAGGGTGTGTTGCTTGCAGCAAAGCAGGGTCAATCCAGCAACAAACCGTAGCAGGCAATTGCGCCACTTGTGCTGGCGCAATGCCCTATTGCTTGTGCAGATTGGTTGCATGAGCATGTGCAGAGCAGCATTGTTTGTATGTTGGGGGCTGCAGGTCTGACTGGGGACTTGGCGGCCCTCTGTGTGCCACCCCTACCTGCAGACATGCAATTGATGTTGCGGATGCATCGCAGCGCAGTACGGAAGTTAATTGATACTTGTCTGAGTTGAAAGTTGCTGCATGTCCCGTGTGTGCTTTGTACGCCAGCTGCAAATCTGAAGCAGCATTTTGGGACCTCCACGCTGACTTGTCTAAATTTCCAGCATGTGTGTCCCTCCATGGTGTTTATGCGTAGTATCATTTCAATCACATGCACGCGTCACATCGGCACATGCATTTGCAAGATACGTGTGGTGCATCTCGACGACAGTGCAGCCAAATTGCCGTTGACAAGGCTTGGTTGAGACAGTTGTGCAGTGCTTGCTGACAGACAGTGGTTGTGTTGTGCTGTTGTGTGTTCACCATGTGTGGCACCAGGCGTCGTCGGTGAGAGGCATACACACGTGTTGCCGGCTGTTGAGCCAGGTAAAAGCTGCTTGCAGTGCGCTGACGAGGTGACACCTGGAATGTTAGAAAGGGTGCAGGTCTTAGGGCATTCGTTGCAGACGTCACGTTGCATTTGAAAGCGTGGCATTGCGAAGCAGGAAAATGCTGAACGATACTGAACGCGTCATTACCAGAATCATCGCTCAGGGCGCCTGCAGCTGCACCTGCAGCCGCCTCGGCCTCTGTTCATCGGCGTCTTCGGCGCTGCTTCAGCGTCACCGCTATCATTTGGCAACTCATAATGGTGAGAAACTTCTCGGCTGCGTGCTGCCGCAGATCAGCTGGTCCGGCGCAGAACAGCATCAGCAGCAGTAGATACTGCTCAGCAGTGTGCTCCAACTAGGGCTGATTGGCTCTCTGCAGTGGGCCCCTCGGCTTCCGATTGGAGCAACAGTACCCGGCACGCTTGGGTTTTGGCCTGCAGCTCGTTCAGTGCTGCATGCCTTGAACTGCATGCCGACATCTGCACTGCTGCACACCTGCACCTACTGCGCATCCGGGCAGAAGTATGCATGCGTTGCAGCGGCTTATAGCTGCAGATCTGGCAAGACCGGATTCTGAGCACTGTCTGCTGTTGCGTGATGTTGACTGCAGGTGACAGGGGTACCTGGTACAGCCAACACAGCCACAGCAGGATAACTGCAGCTGGCGGCGAGCAGCCAAAGCAGCGGCACTACACCTAGCAGCGCAGCTGCCCAAGGCAACCTTGGGAGCACAGCAGCGGCAGCATGTACTGATCAGGCTGCGCTGTGGCTGCTGTAGGAAAACATGTGGCAGCTGCAGTTGGGCTGGTGACAGCAGCACAGCTTCAATGTGCACCGCAGCAGGTGCAGCATGCTCATCTGGCTCGAGCTGCTGCACCCGCACAGCATGTTAGCAGCCCCAGCCAAAGTCCGTTCTGCTGCTGCTGCTGCTGCTGCTTGTTACACATCATGATGGACGATACGTGCCTGCGCAACAATGATAATGTACAGACAATTGCAATCGCAGCTACCGCAGCAGCGTGCATGGCACAAGCACAGCATCCAGCCACACAACCAGTGGCCCCTGGTTTACACTCCGACTCCTGGCATACAGGACAACAACATGATGCTCTGCTTGGCGTGCTTTGCACAGCACATGCTCGGCTGCTGCATCAGGCATGGGCTCTCTCCTGCTGCTCGCTGCATGCGGCTTGAAGCCACTGCCCTCTGTAGCTGCCAGTGTGCCGCTTCCCTCGTCCAACTGCCACGCCGACTTGTCGGCACCCTACCACCCTACCCCACCCTACCATGGTACACCTACATGTACACCTCTGCTCTGTCATCCATCACTGCTGATAGTACATTCTGCTCTGGGATGCTCTCTGTACCCTATGAGCCTGTCACTGCCTCTCCAATACGCAAACTGTGAAGACATCTGCATCCCCTACTCTGTCATCGACACATTGCTGAAGAACTCCGAGTTCCCCAAAGTCTGGGGCCGCTGGCGCCTCCAGGATGGCACCCGAAGCAAACTGCAGCAGTCGGTGTGGCGCATCCTGCGGCTGCTGCCAAGCCACTGGTTGACAACCACCGCTCCTCTGTCATGACACGATGAGAGCATCCAACACTGCTGTCATTCGATCCTGACTTGTGGCTGCTCCCTCTGCCCCATGAGCCCATCATCGGCTTCCAAAACTGGCCAGCCTGGACTGGACAGTGTCCTGCCCTCTGACTATGTCAACTACTCTGTCATACTGGCCAGATGTCCTGGCCTCTGACTACCGTAGTCAGACAGAGTGACTCTGTCATACTGGCCAGATGTCCTGGCCTCTGACTACTCTGTCATGGTCACGCTGCTGAAGAACTCGGGTGCAGGCGGCCCCTCAAGCATGGCCCCCACATTGGGCCGCTTGCTGCCGCCCTTGTCCTTATCTGCCTCACCGTGTGCTTTGCTGAACTGCTGGCTCTGCGTCCAGCCGCGGAAGGCCTCCTCGCTCTCCCAGGTGGACTGGGAGATGTACTTGTTGGGCACGTTGGAGCCTGCAGCAGCGGCGGCACTACACACCTGAGGTCATTGGTTTGTCAACGTCTCGCTCTCCCAGGTGGACTGAGAGATGTACTTGTTGGGAACGTTGGAGCCTGCAGCAGCGGCAGCGGCAATACAGATACGAGATTATCGTTTCTGAATGCGTCTGGTGTACCAAATGGATTGGGACTGCAAGATACACTTGTTGGGCACGTGAGAGTCTGAGGCGGCAGCAGAAGCAGCAGCACCGTGACAAGGATCCCTTGAATCTGCCTAATTCCACGGAACTGCTGCAAGTCCGCTCTCCCAGGTGGACTGCGAGATGCACTTAGTTAGGGAAGCCGGAGCCTATGGCAGCAGCAGCGGCGGCCGCAGGGCACATGAGCACCCTTGACTGCTGCTACAGCCCCAGCACCACGCTGCAAGTGACCTTGGGGCATTGCTGCTGCGGCAAATGCACTGCTGGCGTGGCATAATGCGCCCACCAGCATCTGTGGCTGACACAGCAACCCGAACTGCTGCCAGCAGGTGCAGCAACTGCATGCTGACACATGGAAGCTAGCTTGATGCCAGCTGCTGTGGGAAGACTGCGCCGACTGCTGTGGGCACTCACATTTGAGCAGTGCAAAGCGCACAAAGCCAGGCATCTCCTGCAGGTGCTTACAGCAACCCGAACTGCAGCCAGCAGGTGCAGCAGCTGCGTGCTGACACATGCAGGTTGGATTGATGCCAGCTGCTGTGGGAAGACTACAGCATACTGCTGTGGCACTCACATTTGAGCAGCGCAAAGCGCACAAAGCCAGGCATCTCCTTCAGGTGCGACTCGCGGTTCTTCCACACATTTTCAAAGTCCTCTGCACACTCCGGCTTCACCTGCAGGAGGCCAGTCGATTGCAGCAAATCAATGGTTGCAGGAGACTGTTGAATGCAAGTAGTGAGTGCAGTATGATCTGCATGGCTAGCTGGAATGAGAGGCTGCTGGCAGAGCTTGCGGAAGTGTTTGCTGCACACCTTTCAAAATGCAGTGCAGCTGGCAGCCCATGCAGCCGCTGGTTGCAAGGTGCCCACCACATGCTGCAGACTGTATTAGCATCTACAGAGCGGCTGCATGTGTGCAATCAGCAGATGCTGATGCTGCCAGTGCTGCAATTGCTTGGCTGCGTCACGCAGTTGCAGCTGCTGCTGTACTGCATCTCATACAGAAGGCAAGACATACTCTCGCAACCTCCCACCTTGAACACGTTCATTGCAATGAAGCATGTCTTTTGGGCTGCTGGGGCTTCCTGCAAACATACCAGCACGTGGATCACTCTGCTGCAGCAGCAGACCCTGAGGGTTGCAGCAGCACCACGGACTGTAGCTGCACGCATGAACTCACTGCTGCTGAAGCCCTGAAGGCATATCTGCTGCCACGATTGCGTGGCGCTGCTGCGACCCGCGTGCTCAGGCTCGAGGACAGCATCGTGAGGGGTGTATTGGGCAACTGATTGACAGGTCACCAAAGCGATACTTGATAGGTTTGAGCTGCAAGCGAACACCAAAACGTTTTGAATAATGAAAGCGTTTGGATCTAGCAGGGGCAGAGCTCGGAAAAAGTTCAGGCACACTGAAGCGGAAGTCCAACGTGAAATGACAGCCTGGCCAGATTTGCAAACTGCCGAAGTCAAGATCATGCATTTGCCGTAAAGAGCGTTGCTTGTACACTTAAAAGCAAGTGTGAAATGCAAGGAACGCCCCTGCTGTGCCAAGCTTGAGTGAAGTTGCTTGCCCCTGTGTCTGCATTTGTTCTGGGGTGCACGGTCTCTGCCTGCACATCGCTGAAAAGAGAACCAATCATAGTACTTTGGATATAAAGCTGGTATCGCTCTACACCGAGCCACACAAGAGACCATGTGACGGTCCTGGTGGCTGTTGACATGAACTGCAGCAGCAGCTACTGCTGACACCTGTAGCCGCAGCAGCTCATTCAGCGACACTGGAGCTGTTGAGGCAACATGCAACTGCAAGTGGACAGCAGCAGCACACAGGGCATGCATAGGCGTGGCACCAGCAGGGTCCTGCAGTCCCTGCGTGCAGCTGCTGTCAGGTTGAGCAATGCCAGACAGTCGGTGGCAGCAGCAGCAGCAGCCAGCAGCGCATACAGTGCTGCTGCAAGCAGCAGCAGCAGCAGCAGCAGGCTGCTACGCTCCAGCAGCCATACGTTGGGCAGTGCCAGCCAGACCCAAGGCCTGCTACACCACAGCATGCAGCAGCAGTACTCTGCTCCTGCACTGGGCTTCGGCAGCAGCAGCAGCAGTTGCAGCACCATGTTGCGCAGGGGCACCGTAGCAGCAGCAACACAGCGGCCAGACATAACGCAACGTCTGGTGCGCAGCAGCAGGGGTACCAGCAGCCCTAGCAGCAGCAGCAGCACCAGCAGCAGCTCAGGGGCATCAGCAGTGCAGCCTGTGCAACCCAACCCTAGCCGCCGCACCAGCAGCAGAACCACTAGAAAAGCACCAGCAGAAGCAGCAGCAGCAGCAGCAGCAGCAGCAGTAGTACTGCCTGTAGAACACCAGCCCAGCACCACCAGCAGCAGCAGCAGTAGCCCCGTGCAGCTGCAGTCCTCAGCGCTGGACCAGCAGCACCGTGCAGCGGTGCAAGCATACCTGGCGCAGCTGAATGGCGAGCAGCAGCTGGCTGCTTTCAGCCCAGAGCAGCACGTAAAAGTCATTGCAGGTGGGCTGTCATAGGTTATCCGCTGTCTTTGTGCTGTGTGTTACATGTCTGTTGGGTCTGACAGTCATTGCAGGTGCGTTCTATTAGTGCTGCAGTAGCTTGCCTGCGGCAGCAGCTGGCGATGGTGGCGACGGCAGCACTGCATGCGCATGGTTGCTTGAACGTTGTCGACTGCTATGCGAGGATGTCAGTGTGCAATGTTGCCGGTTCAAACAACGACAGGCCTCTGCTTCACCCAGGCAGGCGTAAAAAGAACAATGCAGCGCATGCGCTGCAGCACCCCTCTGGCTACTGCAGGCGCTGCTGCCACATGTCGTGATCTGGCATCAGATAGCAATGCCCCAAACTCGTTGTGTTTTGTCATCTTCTTCAGGCCCTGGCAGCGGCAAGACGCGCGGTTGCAGCCCAAGTGGCACACCTCAGGCAGAATGCTGCTGCCGCTGCCGCTGCTGCTGCTGCTGCTGCCGCTGCCGCTGCTGCTGCTGCTGCTGCTGCT
>RWJK01001566.1:0-51259 GCA_004335835.1 Scenedesmus sp. ARA3 | reverse complement strand
GCTGCTGCTGCTGCTGCTGCTGCTGCTGCTGCTCCTGCTGCTGCTGCTCCTGCTGCTGCTGCTCCTGCTGCAGGCCCTGGCAGCGGCAAGACGCGCGTGGTTGCAGCGCGCGTGGCGCACCTCATTGCATCCGACCACGCGCCCGAGTCGCTGCTGGTGGTCATTTCCACCCAACACACATGCTGAAGCTCCGGTCCACCTCTTCCATCTGCTGTGCCCTCCGCTGCTGCCCGCCTCTGTCTGAAGAGCCAAACCAACCCAACTTTTTCCTGCTGCTGCTGCTGCTGCTGCTGCTGCTGCTGCTGCTGCAGGCCCTGGCAGCGGCAAGACGCGCGTGGTTGCAGCCCGAGTGGCGCACCTCATCGCCTCCGGCCACGCGCCTGAGTCGCTGCTGGTCATCACCTTCACTCGCAAGGCAGCAGGCGAGCTGCTGCAGAGGCTGCAGGAGCTGCTGGGCGAAGCAATAACAGCGCGGCTGCGGCCCAGCACCTTCCACTCGCTGTGCACCAACCTGCTGAGGTGAGGGTGGAGTAAGGAGCAGCCAGTGACAGGGGGACAGCTCCTGCTGCAGCAAGCAATGAAACCAGTAAACATGTGTGGGGTGGGAGGTGGCGGGATTGAAGGCATGCCACCACAGGTTTGGAACGGCTCGCAGGAGTGCGAGGGGTACAGGTAATGTGTAAAGCTGCTTTCAACGCAAGCAAGTGATCTGAACTGTGTTGCGAGCAGTGGATAGCCAGTCGGTCAAATCCTCAAAACTAAAAAGGAGCACTAGTGGCTGCAGGCGCTGCTGGGTGAGGCAGTAACTGCCCAGCTGCGGCCCAGCACCTCCCACCTGCTGTGCGCCAACCTGCTGTGGTGAGGAGAGTGGCAGGCGTGATGCACATTTACAGGGGGACGGCTGCCTCCTTGCTGCAGAAGCAAAGGGGGGAACGAGGTGGTGTGTGCCGGGTGGGTAGATGGTGGGTTTGTAAGGCCTGTCACCACAGCCTGCATGAGTACAGTGGTACTAAACACTAGTGGCTACAGGAGCTGCAGGGTGAGGCAGTAACAGCACGGCTGCGGCCCAGCACCTTCCACTCGCTGTGCACCAACCTCCTGAGGTGAGGGGGGAGTAAGGAGCAACCAGTGACAGCGGGGCAGCTCCTGCTGCAGCAAGCAATGGAACCAGTAAACATGTGTGGGGTGGGAGATGGCAGGATTGAAGGCATGTCACCTCAGGTTTAGAACGGCTCGCAGGTTTAGAACGGCTCGCAGGTTTGGAGCGGCTCGCAGGTTTGGAACGGCTCGCAGGAGTGCGAGGGGTAGGGAGCACTAGTGGCTACAGGAGCTGCTGGGTGAGGCAGAAACTGCCCAGCTGCGGCCCAGCACCTTCCACTCGCTGTGCACCAACCTGCTGAGGTGGGTTGGGGGGAGGGGGAGGGGGGTAAGATCTCCTGCCTCATGCAGGAACATGAGAAAGTCGGCATGCAGACGTGTGCTTGTATGCGGCAGAGCAACGGGCTGTTGAAACAGCGGCGCGGTGCACTGTGAACTTCCGCACGTGCCATCACACCTCTCCGCGCTGCTGCTGTGGCGTCCCTGCAGGCACTACAGGCAGCACACGCACCTGCCAAACTTCCAAGTGGCGAGCGAAGAAGATGCGGCAGCCATGGTCAAGTCCATCCTTGAGAACGCAGAGTTCAGAAAGGAGCTGGGCTACTTTGCCGGCGAGCAGCAGGACCGGAAGGGCAAGGACGAGGTGACGTACTACCGCAAGCACATCAGCAACATCAAGAACTTCTGTGTGAACATTGAGCGGTGAGCCTGCGTGTTATTGACTAGTGACTGACATACACTGATCATGCAACAATGAAGGGCAAGATGTTGAATTGTGTGCCTGCAGAAGAGCCTCAGAATGAAGCGCAATGCTGCTAACCAATGCGCTGCATCAAATAATCAAGACAAAGGATAGCCGCAGCCAAGCCAAGGCATCTGTGCTGCAGCATCCCCTTGGTTTGAATTTCCCGTGGTTTGACCCGCCTCCGTACACACATACCATGTCGACATAGCAACGGCAAGTTGCGCTCGTGACCAATACAATTGGGTGATCACACGCCCCTGGGATGTCCAAACTGCAGACGGTCTGGCGCAGAGCTGATTGCACAGATGGCTGCAGCGGGGCGCAGCCTGCCAGGTGGTGACAACAGCAACATCACACGCCGCATCGCTGCCATGTATGACGAGTACGTGGCCCGCATGGCGCAGCAGCAGCTGCTGGACTTTGATGATCTGCTGCACCACTGCCTTGCGCTGCTGCTGAACAACACTGAGGTGAGGCATGGGAAGTTTGCAATGTGTGTGGCGCGTAGGGAGAAAAAGGTGCACCTTGCAATGTACACCAACAAACACTGCAATAAAACGCCCTGCAAGCACACTGCGCTTGTTTGTATCAGCGTCTTTGCTGCTTCCTGCACCCAAGAGTAGCCCTGCGATGCCTGCAAACGCCGCAGGTCAGGGCTGCGGTGCACCGCCGCTGGCGGCACGTGCTTGTGGATGAGTCGCAGGACACCAACCTGTGCCAGTTTGAGCTGGTGCAGGCGCTGACCAGCCCCAGCAGCAGCCTGTTCATGGTGGGGGACCCCGACCAGGTGAGTCTCATGTTACATGACTGTTTACATGACTGTTACATGACTGTCATATGGCTGTTACATGCACAAGCCTGTGCCAGTTTGAGCTGGTGCAGCGGCTGACCAGCCCCAGCAGCAGCCTGTTCATGGTGGGAGACCTGGACCAGGTAGGGGCCAGCTCCGTCACATGACTGTTACATGACTGCTACGTGACGATTGTATCAAAAAACTAGAGTGCTGTAGCCAACGGTGTGGGGTTGACTGCCTTCAAATCACAATGCACAAGGTGGCAGCAGCCTAATCATGGCTGGGGGCCCAATCACATGGGCCCTGCTGTGTTGCCTGTTCATGGCTGGGGGGCTCAAACACTTGTGCTCTGCTATGTTGCCTGTTCATGGGGGGCCGCGGGGCACCCTGACCTGTTACGGCATGATGCACCATACCGCCTGTGCTGCAGGCTGCAATGTCATCTGCAGGCATCGCATAGATCTCTGGAGTGAGAGTTTGGTGCCGCCTTGTTCAGCATTTCCATAATCAAACAGCGCATGCTGTGGGCTGTGTCCTGCGTTGTGCTCCTGGAAGCTGGCGCCCTTGCTGCAGCTGACCTTCATTGCTCCTGCTGCTGCTCCGGCCGCTGCTGCTACTCCTGCTGGCGCTGCCACTGCTGCTGTTGCTGCCGCCTTTCAAATTCCCAGGGCATCTACGGCTTCCGAGGGGCCAAGTCTGCCCTGCTGGCGGAGGTATGCAGCGTTGCTTGCAATTTGGGGCGCGTAATTCTGGGCGGGTGCCGCGAGATCACGCAAGCAATGCACTTGGGGATTGGGTGCAGCATGCGTAGAGCAGCGCACATGGTGTGCTTGTCTGTGCTGCCCTTGCTTGCTGTGCACAGAGCACAGGCTCTCTGCTGTCACATGCAGATCACATCCCTGCTGCGCGAAGTGCTTTGCTGGGGCTCTGCTGCAGCTATGCCGGTCAGCGCAGCTGTCACTGCCTGTAAATGCTGGATCGTATGAGGATGAGTTGAGGAAACAACTGCTGTGTGTTTGCTGCTTGCTGCGTGCAGAGCTTCTCCCAGCTGTACGGCCCCACTGCTGCCACACGCTCGCTGTCAGAGAATTACCGCAGCCGGGAGCCCGTTGTGCAGGTGGCAGAGCTGGTGCGGCGCCACGGCAGGTGCGTGATAAGCTGCTCATGTGCTGCATGGGTTGTGGGCTGCAATGCCCAACAGAAGGTATGCAGAAAGAGCCGCATTGGTGTTGACCCCATTGTCAGGTGGCATAGCTGTTGCGCGGCACGGCAGGTGCGTGACAAGCTACTCCGCAGCTGCATAGGACGGTGGGCTGCAAACTTCCACTCATGCAATAGAGCCGCATTGGTGTTGAGTCAATCGTGCAGGTGGCAGAGCTGGTGCAGTGGCGCGGCAAGCAGGTGGCGTTGTGCAGCATAAGCAGAACACATCATATCTAGACAAAGCAGGGCAATTGGTAGGAGGCGTGGAGGCGCATGAGGTATCGTCATCGCCACACACGTCCCCTTCCTCAACTTACGTGGGTGTTCAGTGTGAACACCACGCGTAGCTCCTTTATTCATTCATTCAAGCAGGGCAGGTCAAACCTCATCAACCGTGTCTGTAAGCAGTCAACATTTGCAGGTGTTGACGCAATGTTGTGTGCCTGCTGGCTGCAGGCTGTCGAGCAGCATTGCTGCATCAGGCCGCAGCAGGCAGCCTGTTGTCAGGCTGGACACAGTTGTGCTCATGGAGGCCAGGAATGAGTACGACGAGGCGGACCAGGTGGGCTGTTTTCCTGCAAGTTTCCTGCAAGATGCTGCCGGCTTCCTGCAAGTTCCTGCAAGTTTCCGCCGTGGTGGTGTCAAGTAGCTGTGCAAACCGGGTGAACTGCACGGTACAGTGTGAAGTTGCTGTAACCTGACAGGTGGTTGGCGCACGCAGCGTGTTACTGGGAGCAGCTCAGGAGCAGCTTACACACCCCACCCCACCCCAGTGAATGCTGCTGCACACTGGTTCTCACACAGCTTACCTGCAGAGCTTGCCATGACGTGTGCATAGCTGCATGGGCATCACCGCTATCAGCAGGTTTGAAACGACACATGATGTCGCTTGCTGGTGCGTGCTCATATGCTGGGGCTCGCAGGTGGTGCTGCAGCTGCGCAGGTGGCATGAGGCCGGCTATGTGTGGGGCGAGATGGCGGTGCTGTTCAGGGCCAAACGCCTGGTGAGCACAGTGTAAGAGGCAGATGTTAGGACATGCAAGTAACAGGTGGGACATAATTCATGCAGAAATTGCACAGCGTGTGGGGCGAGACAGCTGTGCTGTTCAGGGCCAGGTGACCCAACAAACAGCAGCGTGCCAGCTCCTGCAGCGCGCAGATATCACCTGGGATCTGTGCAAGATGCCGCATGCTCTTCTCAACTGTTGCAAGCTATGTGCGCCGTGCGCCTGTGCACTCACTCAGAGCTTCTGTCTGTCTGTCTGTCTGTCTATCTGTCTGTCTGTCTGTCTGTCTGTCTGTCTGCCTGCCTGTCTGTCTGCCTGCCTGCCTGCCTGCCTGCCTGTCTGTCTGTCTGTCTGTCTGTCTGTCTGTCGGTCGGTCGGTCGGTCGGTCGGTCTGTCTGTCTGTCTGTCTGTCTGTCTGTCTGGCCTGCAGGTGGTCGAGGTGTACAAGCAGGCAATCGCAGTGCGCGTGCCATGCCACCTGTGGTCCCGCGCGCACTGATACTCCCTCACGAGCTGGCCTGCTGCTGCTGCTGCTGCTGCTGCCACCTAGGTCAACGAGGTGTACAAGAAGGCTATCGCAGCGGGCGTGCCGTGCCACCTGTGGTCCCGCGCGCACTGATACTCCCTCTTGAGCTGGCCTACTGCTGCTGCTGCTGCCACCTAGGTTAACGAGGTGTACAAGAAGGCGATCGCAGCCGGCGTGCCGTGCCACCTGTGGTCCCGCGAGGAGTTCTTTGAGGCTCCGGAGGTCAGCGTGGCGCTGGCGCTGCTGCGCTGCCTGGTTGACCCGCTGCGCGCTGGCGACAGCATCAGGAAGCGCCTGGTCAAGAAGGGCAGCCCTGTCAAGGTGCCGCTCATGTCGGGGCTAGGTGAGCGCAGTTACACTTTTCACAGGCGAAGGTATTTTTGGCTCGTTATTTGCTGAGAGGTGAAGGTGCCGCTCATGTCGGGGCTAGGTGAGCGCAGTTACACTTTTCACAGGCGGGTGTCTTTTGAGCTCATTATCTGCTGAGAGGTGAAGGTGCCGTACAGCCGCTCATGTCGGGGCTAGGTGAGCGTAGTCGCGCTGTTCAAGGATTAAGTGCCTCTTGGGCTCGACATCTGTTGGCAGGGGAGGTGACTGACAAGCACTGCAAGGGATTGGCAGCAGCTTGATGCCACACCAGCTGAAGCTGTGCAGCATCATTGTATAGGCAAGCGTGGATGCGTGGCATGCCACGACTGCAGCCGTCGCTGCCGCAAACTGCCGTGTGTTCAAACTGCATGGGTGACAGGGATGAGCAATCTGCCTTGGACAGCTTACATCTATCATACTCATGCACATATGTTTGCCACTGCCACATCCCCTGCACTCTGTGCTTTGCGCTGCAGGCCCCGACTCATTTGACGCCCTAGCCACAGCTGTTGAGGCTGCCGCAGGCAGCAGCAGCAGCAGCAGCAGCAGCAGCAGCAGCCTCGGCGGCTGCCTGCTAGGCGACCTTCCGCTCGAGCCATCCTCAGAGCAGGCCATTGCAACGCTACATCAATACAGCGCAGCTACTGCTGCTGGTGCAGACTCAACAGAGGCACTGCAGGGGCTTGCTGCAGCATGGCAGCCGCCGGCTGGTGCCAAGAAGCTGACTAAGAAGCAGGCGGCGGCTGTGGACCGGCTGAGGGGCCTGGTGCTGCTGGGCAGGGCTGCTGCTGCTGTCTCAAGGCCTGAGGAGGTGCTAGAGGTGAGCCCAACTCTTGTTTGCTGCCTGTGACTGAATGGCTATGCTTTCTTGTGGCGGCGTCACTGGGTGATGCCGCCTGTGCTGCTTCAGCTTGTGCGGCTGCTGTGTCGCGGGCTGAAGAGGTGCTGGAGGTGAGCCTGATGGCGCTGGCTGTGCTGCATGTGGATGGATATGGATCTCTATTGCTGCTGGGCAGGGCTGCTGCTGCTGTGTCGCGGCCTGAGGAGGTGCTCGAGGTGAGCCTGATGACGCTATGTCAAGGTTTGCTGCATTTGATGAAATTTGAATTTCCCTTTGCGCTATTGCTGCGCCTGCCGGCAGCCCCAGGCATCAGCAGCCTCATACCACACTGCACTGCCTTGCGCCCTGCCACTGCTACTGCTGCTGCTGGGGGCTGCAGCTGCTGCTGGGGGCCTCTGGGGTGCGCCCCGAGCTGCAGGCGGCACTTGAAGCGCTGCAGGCAAAGGCAGCCAAGCAGCGGCTCAGCAGCAAGGGCAGCGAGGACCTGAAGAAGCTGCGCAAGCGCAAAGGCAACTTGGATACTCTACTCAAACTGGCTCGCAACACGCGGGCCTACACAGAGAGTCCTGTGCTGGGCTTGGATGCAGCCGAGCCAGCAGCAAATGCAGCAGGGCTAGAGAGCGGGGATGGTGGCGAGAGTGATGCGGGCGTGCCAAACAGCAGCAGCAGCAGCAGCAGCAGTTTGCCGCTGCTGCAGCCAACTACAGGTCTGCCGCTGCTGCAGCAGCTGTACGACTACTGTGTCCTGCAAGGCGAGGATGATGAGGATGAGCGGGACGCGCAGAAGGTGCAGCTGATGACGATGCATGCCAGCAAGGGCAAGGAGTTTGCGTGCGTGGCGCTGCTGCGCCTGCACGATGACGCCATGCCAGCCATACACAAGGATGACGCCGGCGCGGGCTCAGATGTGCTGGACCAGGAGAGGAACCTGCTGTATGTGGCCATCACGCGAGCCAAGGAGTGAGCGCATTTGGTCTGCTGAATGTGTATTGGAATGCGGCGTGGTGTGTTTGGCAAGCTGAGCTGGATCTGACTCTGCAGCTGACCAGCTGGGGCTGGTGACAGCATTATCATCCTGTGTGACAAGTCATGGTGCGTGCATGCGCAATGCGTGCTGCCTTCTTTGCACTGCAGGCTCTGCTTCCTGAACCTGGCTGACAGCAGCTATCGTATGCTAGGACTTCACACTGCCTCCAATTTCGAGACATTGTCATCCCTGCTGCTTACCCTGCTGCGTACCCTGCTGCTTACTGCTTACCCTGCTGCTTACTGCTTACCCTGCCGCTCACCATGCTGCTTACCCTGCTGCTCACCCTGCTGCTCACCCTGCGCCGCCCTTGTGCTTCAGGCACTGCCTGATGATCTGGCCAGGGGCAGCTTTCAGCAGGGAGGCTTGGCGGGAGGAGCCACTGGAGGTGTCCCGCTTCCTGAAGCCAGTGCTGTCTGCTGTCAGCAGAAGGCAGCTGCCAGGCGTGCAGCAGCAGCGCAGGTGTTTCATTGAGCGGGAGTGAGCAACGAGGTGTACAGGTGCACGGCAGCGTGTGTGACATGTGACAAGGGCTGACAGGCCGGTGGGCGGCCTGCTGCTGCTGGTCCAGCAGCAGCAGCAGCAGGGGAAACAGGAGGAGGGTCAGCTGCTGCTGGTGCCAGTGGCAGTGTCTGCAGGGGTGCATGGCGGCGTGCAGAAGCAGCGCAGGCGCTTCATTGCGCGGGAGTGAGTGGGGTCTGCAGAAGCGCGGCAGCTGTGAGGCCAGCGCTGGCAGGCCGGCTGCTGGACAAGCAGCAGCGGCGGCGGCGACGGTGGCGGCGGCAGCAAGAGGAGGAGGGTCAGCTGCAGCTGGCTTGTTTCTACAGTTGTTGCCAGTGGCGGTATGTGCTGGGATGCATGGTCAACAATTTGAGTGCGGATAGTTACATGTGGGTCCTGGCACCATTACGATGCGGGCATTACGATGTTGCAGCGGCAGTGAAGCAGCAGGATGAGGTGTGTTGTTATTGTGCACAGTTGGAATTCGTCCTTTACAGTTGGCTGCTGGACGGCCACTAGCTAGCTACAGCAAGCCATGGCAGCCATTGGCTCTTAGTGCCACCAGGAACTGTGATGTTAGGAAGTGATGAAGCAGTTGCTTAACAGGTGGTTTGCTGTCAAGGCAGTGCAGTGGCTGTTGCGATTTGCCTTTGCTGCAACGCACAGGATCCACAGGTGGCACAAGGGCCGTGTGCAGGTTGCAGTACAGGGGTAATGGGATTTGCCTTCTGTGTACTCCGCACTGAAAATTTCTGGTGATCAGCTATCACCCGCCGATTTTGTATGCCGAGGCAGCTAAGTCTCACCGAAGGCGTGTACATTAGGTTGGGCCGAAAAGGATGCTCATCGTTGCCAGGTTGGTTGCATGTATGCAGTACTCTTGGCGCCGCTCAACAGATCTTGCATTCAACAAAATTAAACTGACTCCTGCTTAAAAGGGAAAGTGTTCGTGGGAACAGGGGTCTCGGCTCTAGGTCGGCAGATGAACGGTGAATTCTGGCGCCAACCAGGGACAGCGCGCTGGGTGTGCTCGCTACCTCTCATTATCATCAGCTCGGATTGATTTCCGCAGCTACTTATGTTTTGACTTGATACAACCGTACAAGCATACGGCGTGAAGTGGTGGTCGTCGGCTGTTCCCTATCTTCCTTGAACGAGCGTGGCAGAACATTGAACGTAGAGGACCTCTACATCACGTCGCGACACTTGAGTTGAAACGTTTTGAGAAGCAGCGCTCAGGCAGCGCCTTGCCAGCTGCAACTTGGCTCGCCGTGGACAGCTCTTCACGTCATCACAGACTGGATGTTTTAGCGCACAGCGGGAAACTTTGGCGGTATATAGCAAAAGCTATCGAGCAACGGAAGACGTCCACAGCTATGGCCAGGGCAGCGCTAGCCTTGCTGCTGCTGGGCTTGGTCCTGCACTGCGCCACTTTGGGTGGTGCACAAGCAGCAGGTGAGGGCCCTTGGAGCCGTTCAAAAGCTACACGGACTAACGTATGAAACTGTAAGATAGAAACCTGAAAGATAACGAAGTTGGTCGGCTGCCTGGATCATCCAGCAAGTACAGGTGCTAGCTGCAGCTGCCGACGGATCCACAGCATCGGTGACTAGTTGCTGTGAGCATGCCATGTTTCATTGCTACAACAGCAGACACACCAGCAGCAGCAGCAGTAGCATCAGCAGCAGACCAGCCGCCATCAATTGTGTCTCTCTCTCACTTTAATGCTCTCACCTTGCTCCTCATGTGATACACATGCAGAAGACCGCCTGCCAGGCGCCAGCCATGTGCGCAGCCTGCAGCAGCAGCAGTTTGATGACAGCCTGCTAGAGCAGGATGTGTCAGCATACCTGGCAGATCTGGCAGCAGCAGCAGGGATGAGCGTGGAAGACCTGCGGTTTGATTCAACACTCGATGACAAGGTGGGTGCAACACAAACTGCTGCTGCTGCTGTTGTCCTGCTCTGATGCTGTCACATTGAGCTTACTGTGCGCACCAAGCAGGTGTTACGTTACTGAACCAGCTGGTGTACTGCATTGCATTGATGTAGTAGGTTTTTTTTCTGGCAGAGACAGCACAATCTCCCACCAACAGTTGCACCTGCACATCAGGCCTTGCAGCAGCAGCAGCAGCAGCAGCAGCAGCAGCAGCAGCAGCAGCCAGGACAGCCATATGCATAGAGAAATATGCTTGCTGCTCTGCCCTGACAACAACGCAGGCGCCGCCAGTGCAGCTGCCGCAGCCGCCAACGCCAGGCCTGCTGCGGCTGCTGTCCCGGATGGCAAATGCACGAGGCAACCCTGCCTACCAAGGCCCAGGCCTGCCAGGCCCTAGCTTCCCTGGCTTTGGAGTGGGGCGGCCCTCCAGCTTAGGGGCATCTGGTCAAACTGGTCAAACTGGTCAAACATTTGACTCAGCAGCTGGGGGCTTTGGCGCGCCAGGCAGCAATCAGCCGTACCAGCTGCCAGAGAGGTTCAGGCACTACCTGGACTCAGACCCTTTGCACCTCCCAAGCCTCTCAGAGCCCCAGCAGCAGCAGCAGCAGCAGCAGCAGCAGCAGCAGGGGTACAACCTGGAGTCTGCACAGCTGGATGCCCCACCACAGCAGCAGCAGCAGACAGCGGACACGCCGCAGATCGGCAGCTTGATCACTAAGCTGGCTGGCAGGGGGCGCAAGTTTGGCACCAGCCAAGGCGGCATCAGCCATGAGATGCTGCACGCATCTATCCCCAGGCTTGAGTCAGCACCAATCGGCCCACCATCCCTGGATGCCTCAGCCCACCAGCAGCTGGCGCAGCAGCCTGGCGTGCTGACTTTCGGCAGCAGGATGGAGGGAGGTCAGTACAGAAGCACAGACCCCGCAGCAGAGCAGCTGCTCGCTGAGCTGCAAGGGTTGGATCCTGTGCTAGCAAAGCAGCAGTTCCAGAGCCTGCTGAACAGAGTTGGCGGCAGGTCTGCGAGCGTGTCGGAGGCGTCAGCGAGGAAGCAGTACGTGCCACGTATGAAGGCCACCCCACTGGCACCTGGAGGATCAGCTGACAGCAGCAGCAGCAGCTGGCAGGGCAGTGCAGCAGGGGCGCTGCGGGACCAGCAGCAGCAGCAGGAGTTGATGGATGGCAGGGACGGCCGCAATGCTTACGGCAGTGTTTTGAAAGACAGCGTTGAGCTGGCTGAGCCCCGCGAGATTGACAGGGACGCTGGCAAGGCAGCGGCATCTGCTGCAGCTGCTGCAGCGCAGCCGTTCAAGGTCGATACCTTGCAGGTGGATCCAGACACGGTGGCAGCACTGGAGCAGGAGCCGCCGCTGACATTTGACCAAATCCAAGGCGAAGCGGCAGCTGTGGCAGCAGCAGATCCGATGCTGTACAGCAGCCGCAGCAAGCAGCAGCCTGTGCAGCAGCAGCAGCAGCAGCAGCAGCAAGCACCTGAAGCCAGGGATGAGGTGATAGTGCCTGTTGGGCTGGCCAGCCACTTGATGCCAGGCTCTGAGGGGCTGAGTGCAGCAGGATCAAGCAAAGGTGCCAAGAAGGGCTTGCATGCTGGAGCCGCCACTGGTATTGCCCTAGGTGCATTTGGCGCTGTGCTGTTGGGGGCAGGATTGCTGCTGTATGTGCAGGCAAAGAAGCTGGAAGAAGAGGTTGATAGTGGCTACACACCCACAGCACGGAGTGAAGGGGATCTGGAGCTTGCGAGCCATAAGCCGCCTGCAGTGTGCATCAGCCCTGCAGTGAGCATGGGGGGCGCAGCAGTCAGCACAGGCGGTGCCGCAGCAGCAGCAGCAGCAGTGGTGCGTGGGCCTGACCGGAGGTTCACGCTGAGCGGGGCCACGGATACTACAGAAGAATCGTCCGGGTGTGCAACCACAGGCAGCACCAGCAGCAGCAATCCGGGCTGGTTGAAGGAGCTGTATGCTTCTGCGCGCGCCGGAGCAGCAGCAGTTGGCAGGTCGTCTTCGGCCGCAGCTAAGAATGACATGTCAGCAGCAACAGCAGCAGCAGCAGCAGCAGCAGCAGCAGCAACAGCAGCAGCAGGTGGAGCAAGGGTGAGAGCAGCAGCCACCGCCAAGCCACCTGCTGCTGCTGGTGACATCCGGAGGTTCACTCTGACGAGTGAGTGACACTGAGGGTGTTGCTGCATGTCATCAAGTATATGATGACATGGCTGCGAGGCAGCAGAGAATAAATGAGGCAACATTCAGTTTGATCTTTTTACATCAGATGAAGAGCGGCTGCTGCAGCTCCTCAGTGCATGCCCAAGTGGTGAAAGATAGCGGGGAGGTTGTTGCTCTTGGTTGTTTCTCATTCCATCGAACACATGATTTGTTCCGAGAGGGTTGTGAATATCACGAGCTATCATCAGCATCTGTTAATCCAGAGCATCATGGGTACTGGGGGAGACGCTATGTGGTGAATCGGTGGTTGCACAAAATGTGTGTGATGTGTAGCCGTTTGAGTGAGACAAGGGCAGACTGTTCTGGTCTACAACCCCCTTTGTGGGTCTGTGCGCACGCAGCGGGGTTCGAAACAGCTTAACATCTGCACACAGGATTTCAATTATCCCTGCTTGCAGATCTGTGCATGTTGGTGTGTGGCAGACAAACTTGCAAGAGTGCATACGGTTGTTGAATCCTGTGCACACAGCACAGCACCAAGTACTGTCGGCTGCTGTGTGACCTGCTTTATCAGACAACTGCTGCTAACAGTGCCATTGACATTGCGTGGTTATAAAGGGCCGTGCATGCGCCTGGCGGGTTTAACCACCCACTTGCTGCTGCATGTCATACATGCATTAAGTGTTGCGCAACAGTACACGCTGTGTATGCATTCCGTGTGAACAACACTACCATGGTGCCCAGCTGGCTAGTCCACAGCAGCATGGGCTGTCTCCATGCATCGTTCGATACAGGAAGCTAGCACACAGGATATGCACACACCCATGTGGACTTGTATCAAGGCTGGACAGCACCTTTTGTGTTGCGGGATGGGATGGTTTACGGCTGTGCACCGCACTCTGTCACTGACAGATGGCATCTGATAATCAGTGCGGCAGTGAACAAACAGTGTTTTCATATTGTGTCAAAGAAGCATTACGCACTGCACATAGTGCTGGGTTGACTCCTTCATCATAGCTTGCCAGCCTTGAAAGATGTGTCTATCTGCTCTTGTATTACTGCATTTGCAAATGCATGTTCTGGCGCGTCGCTGGGTTGTTTGCCATTCAACTTGTATTTGAGCCAGCTGGCAGCGGCTGTTGTGCTACAGCCACCAAAAATGCTCTGCAGCGTGCCTGGATCCAGTGCTCTGGAGCAATTTGCAGCCTGGAGGTCCGAGGAAGTTAGTGCCTGTGCACAGCATGTGCCACAGCATGCTGCATTGCTGCCAGGCAGTTGCAACTGCCTATTGATCTAGTCCATTGCTGGTGCTTGTCGACAACAGCCAAATGTACCGTAGCAGTGATTACTGGGCTCATATGACAGCGTCCGCCGTGCATCCAGATTGCGGCTAGTATCACAACGTATGTTGTCACAGAGTGCCTAAGCTGTTCAGTTACTTTGAATGCACGTCGTGGCCAGTGGTCCAGGGTTTGTCAGGGATGATCAGTACGTGGTTTTTGGGCCACGTACTAGCATTAGTACGCGTCCTAGTACGTAGTACGCGGAAGTACGTGCCAAAGTACGCCGTGTCACCACTGAGGACGAACGTACTTACGTTTGAGTGCCCCGAGGCCGACCCCGACTCCGATTTCCCTGCGCGCCTACAGCTCCGATTGGCCTGCTGACATCCATTTCAACCCCAACGCAGCAAAACGATGAAATACTTCCTCTTTCGACCTGTGCCTGGCACCCACTTTTACGCTGCTGCTGTTCTGAGTGAGTGCTGTGGGAAACCATGGACTGGCAGAGATGTGACGTTGAAGAGGCTGATGGTGATGACAGTAATGTGGATGATGCTTATGATCCAAATTTTGAAGGTTTTGGCCGAACTTTTGTGTGTGTCTACTGGACTTGGCTGAGCAGTGGGAGCACGCGCTGGCGGCGCTGCTCTTCCTGCAAGGGCATGCCAGCTGGCAGCTCTCCTTCCGTTGGTGCAAATCCATGCCACTGTGGTGTATCTATGTGACAGCATGTTCCAAATAAATCGCTTCAAGGCTGGCAAGGCAGCTGCAGCACGTACTGACTGGTGTGTTGTGCACGTGCAGCACTTCCCTTGTCAACATATTAGAGCCACAGCAGTAGGAACCCAGTGCTTTTGCAGTCACGTACTTTCACCGTACTACACGCACGTACTTACACTACGGGCCAGCGTACTGGACGTACTACGTACTGCGTACTACGTCCTACGTACTACGTACTGATCATCCCTGGTTTGCCTGATGTAACACGCATTAAGTAATCAATTTTCAGCAAGCCAGTGCAATGCAGCAGGATGGTTGTAACTTGCGAGTGCAGCAGATGCGTTTTCTGACTCGATCCTGCAGGACCCGGGTCCTGCAGTTTTCAGTGAAAACTGCTTTGACGACTGCACACGACACAGCTGCTGTGCATCCTGCCCAACTCTTTCCTTATGTGATGGCACGCTACATGTGATCTATGCTTGTATCTAAGTGTATCTGGCGCTGCAAACTGGGGTGTACGTCACAACCAAGCTTTTACGTGCTGTCTGCACGTGTGCAGGCATTCAATACCATGCTACTGCTGCCAGCTGCGGCGAGTTTCCGAGTAATGTGCACTTGGTCGTCCCGTGCCGCCACAAATTCAAACGAAATACCTTAATTTGTACATCAGTTTGACTCAGGAGTATATGGAGCATCAACCCGCGCAGAAGATTTGACACCTGGTGCCTCGACGCAGTTGCCATGTTCTCACTCATAGGCTTACTTGCGGACTTGATGAGTGCAATGCTCATACGTATGCCATCAGCAGGTGCTCAGCCACACTCGTTTTACAGCAACTAAGGTGATCGGCACTACTCACGGTACAGCATCAGCGCTGGCGCGCTCTGCAGTCTTTGACTCGGTTCTTGTTTGCGAATTCAAATGATACTTTGACATGTCATCATTGCACTGATAAGGCGTGTGAAGTCGCTTCAAGACAATTAGAGCAGCCGAGGAGGTGCAGAGCTGGTAAGGCCCGCAGATGGTGGTGGCTGTGCTGTCGCTCGCACAGCTAGCGAAATCCACGGTTAATACAAGAGAACATGGTAGTTCATCCGTTTAATTCATGCCTCCTAACAGTGCAGCACAGCAGCTTATCCTCTGTCACCTTGCTGCTGCTGCACCTTGTGCACTGCCTGCAGGTCGGAACAAGTAGACTTTTGAGTAGCAGCAGGTGCAGCGACTGCCTCCCGGCTGATACACCACCATCAAATCCCACGGATACTCACCACCTGCAAGTTGAATAGGAGATGGCACACCGCTTGGTGTTGCTGCTGAGCATCTGGTGTGCGCTACAAGCCGCTGCCCATGGCCAGCTGCGGTTTGACAAGCAAGGTGGGCCGGGTTGTAACCAACGCACAGGCTCACGCTCAGCGTTGAAACAAGTGCAGAAGATCAGGGTGCAGAACATCTTTGCAGCAGCCCTCCTGCAGGCGGAATGTCGTGCACACACCGCCAGATTCAGAATCTGCATACAATAGAGGGCAGCAGCAGCCCAGCTGTGGTGGGACAGTGCTGATGTGGCAGGCGGCTTTACCTCCTGCAAGCCCACTACAAAAGGGACAACTCACCCACTACAGTACCGCCAAGTTGTTCACAGAACCCGAGGCCTGGCTGCTCATTACAGATTGCTGTGCACAACACTGTATGTGCTGTTGTGTGCTTGCAGGAAAGCTTGGGCTGTCCAAGCAGGGCCCGGCACTGGGCGCAATTTTCGGGCCAGCCTCCCGGCTTCGCATGGCAGCTGATGACTCAGCACGCCAGCAGGCCACGAATGACATGAGCAGCCTACTGCTCAGCATGATCAACCAGGGAGGGCCAGCAGCAGGAGCGCCTGCTGCAACGCAGCCGGCAGAGTTGACCAGTGTGGATGGCAGCAATGGCGGCTACCCGATGCAGATGCAGCAGCAGGTCCTGCCGGCTGCAACATTGGACATTATTGATCCAAACAGCCAGATGCTAGCACACATAAACAGAGGCATGGGCTATCCTGCTGCTGCTGCTGCTGCTGCTGCGGACCCTGCTGCAGTGCCTGACTACAGCAGCTATGGCCTTCAGCTGGCAGATGAGCCGCAGGGCTGGGATGCTGCGCTTGTGGATGCGCAAAGCAGCTCAGTACAGCCGCCATTGCAGTATGACCTGCCTCCCATGTACAGCTTACCACCAGAGGTTCATTTGGAGTCAGCACCATCCACAGATGCCCCGCAAATGCAGCAGCAGCAGCAGCAGCAGCAAGAACAACAGATACTGGCCCAGCAGAAGCTTGAAGAGCACCAGCAGCTGCAGAGGGAACAGGAAATGGTCGAGCAGCAGCAGCTTGAACAGCAGCAGCAGCAGCTGTTGCTGGAAGAGCAGCTACCACAGCAGATGCAGCAGCAGCCAACAGTCAACCCAGCAACCACACAGGAATTTGACACCCTATTCTCAGCCATGCTGGGCGGTGACAGCAGCAGCAGCAGCAGCAGTAACAGTGGCAAAGACAGCAGCCGCGAGGAGGCAAAGAGCAAGCCTGCTCCAGCACCTACACCTACACCAGCACAGCAGCCCAAGCCAGCACCTGCCAAGGCAGCCAGCAGCAGCAGCAGCGGCATGTCAAAGTCCAATGTTGGATCAGTGCCTGAGCAGCAGCGCATTCCAGCAGCGACCCCTGCATCTGCCAGTGAAAAGGCCAAGCAGCAGGCGCAGCAGCCCGCCAAAAAGGCTGCAGCTCCAGCTCCAGCACCAGCACCAGCACCAGCAGCAGCACCAGCAGCAGCAGCAGCCAGCAGCCACAAGCAAGACAACTCTGCTGCAGTACTTGCAGAGACGGTCGGTTTCCTGCCCTCCCCAGGCAATGGTGGCGCCAGCACCAGTGACAGCAGCAGCAGCGGCAGCAGCAGCAGCAGCACAGAGCCCAATGCGCAGGATCGATCAGGCAATGACAGCTCAGCACTGCTGGAGTTTGCTGCAGGTGCTCCAGATCAGCCTGGGCTTGAGGTAGATCTGATCCCCACAGATCCAGCATATGATACATACGTCCCAAACATTGGATCTGCACGAACTGATCTGGATAAGGTGCACAGCTCAGCAGCAGGCCTGATCTCCACGCGGCACCACAGCAAGTCATCTGTGCCGCTTGCAGTTGTATCTCAGCAGAAGCAGCAGCCAAAGCTGGGTGTGGGTGCTGTGGTTGGCATCGCGGCAGGCGGTGTGGCAGTTGTTATTGTGCTTGCAGTGTTCCTGGCTCGCAGCGTGTACCACATCAGGGCTTCACGCGCACGCAAGCAGTCCACAGAAGGGTCAGTTGCATCTGGCAGCCACGGATCAAGCCAAGATGCGGACGGTGACACACCTCGGTCAACTGTTGACATGCAGCAGTTCTACACTGAGTATAGTGTAGACTTGGAAGGAGGAGCACTGGCAGGTGAGGCTGGGTATGCTGCTGCTTCTCCAACTGCAGCAGCATCACCGACAGCAGTGGGCGGTCCCAGCTGCCAGCAGCGGTCACATGACGGTGCTGGCTCACCAGCAGCAGCAGCATCGGCAGCTTATTTCTGGAGGGTTGCAAAGCCGAGGAGCAGCTCAAATTCGAGTGGGAAGGGGTCAGGAGCTAACTCCCCAATGGCAGCAAAGCGGTTCAGCAGCAAGCAAAACAAGGGCCTGTAGCTACCTATAGGTGCAGACTATATGCAGCGGCCTCTGAAAGGTGTGGCTTTATCAAGCAGCCGCATGACGGAATACATCGGAGGAGAGTCGGCGGGGTGAACTTCATAATGTTAGGGTTGAGTTTTGATCGGAAATGGTCCTGTCAAGTGCCACGGCTGCAGCAGCATTGAATGGAATGACAGCAAGGATGTGTTGGACACTTAGCAGTTGTTGATCACCTCAAATTGTGCAGCTATTGTCAGCGACGTCATGCAGGAGTTCTTCAAAACCCTTGCCCACTCAGGTTGTGATCTCTCTACCAGCAGTGCCCTTGCAAGGATTTGTGTGTCGTGCCAACTGGGTCGACCTTGAAACACTGCTTACCGGGCCCTTTGCGGTACCTGCTGCACTGCTGCTGCCAGATCATGCTGGTCACGTTGCTTAGCTGCACCATAACACCGTAACTCTCCATGTGTATGCGGCTGGCATGTTTCTCAGTTGTATTGTAATGTGGTGGTCACTTCGACTGTGCCACATCCAGGGTGCACATTATAGCAAGGTTGTAACTCACAAACTATGCTGTCAGCGTCACACAGAGCATAGCAGCTTGCTGCTAGAACCAAGAGTGCACCTAACTGATGCTTCCTGGGCCAGCAGTGGCGTGAATGTGTGCGGCTTTGACTTCACTTGCCACAATCCACGTGTTACAAACTGTCATTGTGGCACACTGTGCAGAGGCTGCATGGTAGCCCACTTGGAGCATACATGCTTACTATGGGAGTGTCGCCCTGGTTCTGTATTGGGTTTGAGGTGTGCTGGTAGCTTGTGCTTGGTGCCGTTGTTTGAAGGGCCGAGCTAGCAAACAGCGTCCCCGTGCACTTTAGAGTCATACACACATCTGCATAACAACGTAGATCGGTTACACACAACGCCTGTGTGTACATGTGCAGCGTCAAGGAATGTTGCGTCGTGAAAGTGTGAGAAGAAGGAATTGCATTGGCAATGGTGCGGCACCACGCTGGTACAAAGCAGAGTGGAGACATGCTCAGGCTGTGTTAAGCAGCGGAGAATCAGCATCACCTTGTTACCAGCTCAGCCGCAGCAATGACGCATGGCATCGGCGCCCGTGATGACTCATTGATTCTCAAAGGGCCACGCCACTCGAATGTGCTGTGGTGCAGCCACGTCACGCCTGCAAAGTGCTGGCACCAGCAAGCATGACAGCAACTGCCTGCAGGTTGTGAATAAGGCACCGCCAGCTGTTGGCCACGCGCAACAGCGATGCTCAGCATGGGATGCTGCACAGGCGCAAGCTGCCCCCTTTGCTGCTCATGTATGTGCTTCCTTGATCATGCAACAAGTTCTTTGCCGAGATAGATAATAAGATGTCCTTTTTGGGCCACTTGCAACAGCCATGCTGCCCAAGCTCTTGACCGAGATTCATCCCAAGAAAACACCGACTGCTGGAGTCCCACAACAGCTCTGGTTATGTATTCGCAACAGGTGCAACAGCTGAATGACAACTGTGGAGAGCTCTCCAGTGACACCAGGCGACACCAAGCTGCGCAGCTGCGGTGCATAGCAGCACCGCCCAGCTGAGGCACGTGGTCTGCAGATGCGCCGCTGCCTGCTGCTAATTCTTCCAAAGCTCTCACGCCCGCAATGCATAACTACTAGCACTGCTTGGCCAGCCCATCTGTGCTGAGCGTTGTTGAGGGGAAGGTAGGTACACCATTCAGCTGTAGCTATCCGGTATCACCTAGGCCACATGCTTGGCTGTGGCAGCAGCTGCAACAGCCGCCCTTCAGACAACCATGGTGGACCCTCCTCCTCCTCCTCCTCCTCCTCCTCATCATGATGAGTCACCATCATCATCCCATCATCTTCCTCATCATCATCATCAACCGCCGCGTTTGTACCCCAGGGTGCAAGCGGGCAGGTAGGGGGTATGGAGCCCTGGGGTGTCGCCCCTGGCCACGCACACCCTCTCTGGCCTTGACGTACCCAGAAGCTGCAGAGCAGCCTGGGTAGCCATTCACTCACATCATCAACATCAACATCTAATCCTCCCGTACATTTCACAGACGGCGCCATGGCCGGAGCGCAGCGCGCCCGAGGCCCCTGGCGGTATTCATATGGTGCTACCTGCCCCTCCCTCTACTCGGGAAAAGGACAAGCCACAGCATCTGCGCCATCCGCCCCGCATAACTGAGCCCTGGCACACTGTCCCGCCTTAGGTTCCAACCCCAGAAGTTCTGCCTGTTCATCAAGGAGTGGCCTGCTGCTCGTATCACAGGCACACACAAACATAAGCATATCCAAACCACAGGCACACACAAACATATTCATACCCATCATACTCGACTCCATCCTGGGTGCAGGCCGTGCAGCCCTTAGAGCCGCTGACCAACAGCATATGCTTGCACCGGCGTCGTTCAGCATGCACATGTGGAAGCCTGGAAGCCTGCCCAAACAGCGGCACCAGGTGAGCACACACTGCTGTCTGCTTCACGACAGCACACCTCACAGGCAAACACAGCCCTTGATCAGCACACCCGGCTTATGGCTGATGCGCGTGCAGCGATTCAAAACCGAGCCTGCACATAGCTGTAGGCACAGGCCCCTGCCAGGGCCCTGTTCCTGCAAGCAGACACAGTCCTCTGCCTCATCTGTTTCCTGCAAGCGGGCGCAGACCTTGGCACGGACTGTTTCCTGCAAGCGGGCGCGGTCCTTTGCAGGAACTGCTTCCTGCAAGCAGCCGCAGTCCTTCACAGGAGCTGTTTCCTGCAAGCAGGCGCATGCACACGCCCCTGGCTACACACCCTAGCAACAGGAGGAAGACCAGAAACAACCCACATCAGCCTGGCACCTGCTGCACCCCGCCACAAAACCACTCCATCAAACCCAAAGCTCAACCGCACACCACACTTTGCTCTTTCATGGTAGCCTGAGCTGCTCTCTCACCCTGCAAATCGGGGTAGTGCTACAGAGCGCGGATGGTGCCAACACTATCATGAGTTGTTGGATTGTGTTGGGAGCGCAGCGATAGGTGCAGCTCGCCAGGGGAGATTGCTAGCAAAGCAACATGCGCAACCCAATCACCGCCAAATGCCAACACACCAGCGATCGAGCACAGGCGTTGACTGCAGGTGCCGATGACAGCATGTGCGTTGTTTTCCGCCACGTAATTAGGCACAAGCACGTGCGTTATGCTGTTACCCGCCGCACTCGCGTATGACGACAGGCGCAAACCATGCAAGGGTGACAGAGCTGCTTTTGTGCCCTGTCCACAAGCATATATGATGAGTGAACAGGCATAACAGCATTCTGCCTGTATGCCTTCCCTCTGCTCATCAAGCATGCCTGTCATTGTCATCAGCTGTGGCAGCAAACCACAGAAAGCTCATCAAACCCAAAGCAGGGTACGTATGCTGGGTCCTGACTGATAACAAAGGAAGCAGCCTACAAATGCCATCACGCAGCCAGCCACACAATATTACCCCATGGCCATAGCAACCATAACAAACAGCACAAGGCTGCATCAAACACGCTCACATATGTGTTGCCCTTCAACCCATGTCTGACGTGTATGCAAACAGAGCATGGCCCCCACCCATACCCGAGTAGTCAAATCACTTTGCCCTTATGTTCAGCCTCAGATGTTGCTCCTATGCTTACATCACGCACGCATGCGCAGGTGCTGCAGAGCAGCTTTCGACTTGCCTGGCACACCCATGGCCTGCGCACCCACCCACATCCACGCACGCACACACACGCGGGCACGCACGCACGCACACTCACACATGAGGGGTGCCTGCCGCACACACAGGCATCGCACAGCATCGTATCATATATGTCACACGATGGCCTGCTGTGCTGTAAATCATCTGCTTGATTGCGCATGACTCTGGCTATGGTTGGCTGCCCCTGTTGCTGCATAGCAGATCAGGAGCATAACATCCCCGCCCAGCCACATGCACATCCCCACCCACCCAGGCCAACTGCTGATAGTGCGAATGCTCTACCTCCACACACAACATCCAGCTGCCACAACAAACTTGTGACAGGTGGGTGGCAGGGAACAGCAGCACCACTGAAGCACCAAACAAGGCACAGACAAGGCATGTCGCATCGGCATGCTTTGCTGGAACAACCACGCTGGTGCATGAGTGAACCCCGCCCGCAGGAGCACTGTCGCTAACCGCATTCAGTGGTACACAGCAACTGACGCCCTCCACCCCTAGTATACATAGCTCCAAGTTGCTGCCATCTAATAAGAAACGCCAGTCGCCGCACAGTGTGTTCAGCATGCTACCCTGCCGTCTGAGACACAGCAACGCGCGCGCCTTACACAACAGTATGCGCAGCGTCCTACAGCTGCCGCATACAACACAGCAACCAACGCCTGCCATTCCCCCACAGTATAATCAGCACCCTGCTGCTGCCGTTTTCAGACATAGCACTTCATGCCCTTGCCCGCAGTATGTGTGCCACCCTAGGGTCGTTGCCTGACCCCCAACTCAGCCCTAATGACCACCAACAGTGCAAATACACTAACAACGGGACGCCCTGAGAAAACTCCACACTGACAACCCTACCCCTAGCTGACAGCAGAGGGCTTACTTGCAACAAAAGCCTGGCTGCGCAGCCTCTGTACATCTGCTGTGCCACATATTGGCCACAGATTGCAGTGGCTGCGCAGCTGTAGCCAGCCTGTCGGTACAGCCAACAAGCGTCCATAGCACAGCATCCTGTCGCCAACCTTTTGCTCTCACCCCTGTGTCCCCTGAGCTCAGCTATGCATGCAGTTGACGGATGAGGCTGGGGTGCAACTCACCACAGCGACGTAATACTGCACCCCAGCAACATTGCACTAGCTTGGAGCATACGCCAAGCTGCACAAGACCACGCAGATGCATACACAATGCATGCAGTGTGCTTTCCTTCATCCAACGGATCACAGCATCCAACGGATCACAGCAACTGGCAATGCTGGTCTCAGCAAAGCATGCACGATAGTCCTCCTGGTGTCTAACAACCCGCCGCTCTTCCATCGAAGCAAGCCGCATTGATACTGCGACCATGCCATGTCAAGTGCCCTGTTAAGCTGGCTGTCCAGGCACCATGCAGCGGCTGCGGCGGGTGCAGTTGCGTTAGCATATTTCAAGGCAGGGGTTAGAATGAAGTTGCTCCACCGGTTTTAACAATGCCACGAGATGCAGATGTACACATTTTGAGTTTGACCTGGCACTGTAACGTCACAACACGGCTGGCCTAACAAGCACCCGATGAGGGCCCCTGCGAAGGCACAGCCACAGCAGCACACACAAGCAACCGCTCCCACACAAAGCAACCAGTGCTGTTCTTGCTGGACTACAGAAGCTGCCAGCAAGATGCAAGTGCCAGGTAGCCACCACCACAACAACATCCACCCACCACCACAACAACACCCCAAAGAGGAGTAACCATTGCCACCTGACATGTACCCAGGAGCGACCAGTGGCAACTGCCACCCTGATGCGCTCCCCTTGACATGTCAGCAGAGGCCACAGTCTATTAATCGCCCGTGTTACCAACGATACTCTGCTGAAGCTACCAGCTAGCACGAGGGCCATGCTGGGCAGCCTCTGCCACAAGGGCCCTGAAAGCATAACCATCGACACCCTCCATATATGGCAGCAGCCACCAGCACTGGCTGTATCGCCACACTGGTTAGCTGCTGCTGCACCTCCGCCGGCGGCTGTACTGTTGTGGCAACACACTATGGCCACCTCTAAAGACCCCAGGCGCCCTGAAAGCAGTCATGTTTCTTGCCTTCCAGTCCCTAACAGTGCAAGCATGCCTACTGACGACACATGACACGAACATGACAGCGCATCGAACTGCTTCACCGCACCCCTGTGCATGCGTCCCGGCCTGGTACATAGCATGAGTAAGCAGTTGTGCTGTGCAGTGTGCGCGCGTCAACACAAGCTGCTGCTCAACAGCTGTTCTCAGCAGTGTTCAGCTCCAGGAGTGCGGTGGCTGCCAGTGAAGGCACACACAGCACCACGCGTGCGTCAGTTTTTGCAGTACCTTGAACAGCAGCACTCTTGCCAACTGCCAGGAAGTGCACCAGTGCATCCACACAACGTTAGGTGCTTGCGGCACAGTGGCTGGGCATTGCTGCCCCCGCGCTTGAATCCACCCGAAACCGACCGTAATAGTGCAAGCAAGGAAGTAGGGCAGGCAGACGCGCCCAGAAAAGTGCACCTGCCTCACAAAGCCCTGCCCGGCAGTACACCCGTTGCGCCCTGCGGTACCTACTCATCCTCACTTTTGTCCCCACAAAACAGCTGCCGTGGCCACTATAACACAGCCCTGCCCTTGCCCTGGCAGCCCTGACAGCCCTGCTGCCGCTGCTGCTGCCGCTCCAGTCGTCTGTGTAACAGGCTGCCAGCTGCACAGAAGCTGAGTTAACTTTTCAGACCCAATCAACAAGAGAGCTATTTGAACTATACGTCTGTAGCTTCAGCCAGTCGCAGAACACTCTGCCTTTTTAATTCAGCTGCACAGAAGCACGCAGCGTGCAACCACCAGCTGGCTTGTCAAGCTCGACAGCAGGCAGACTTCTGAGCTACCGCATGTCCCGCACAACAAAGCGTTGCGCCTGGGCACAAGTAGTGAAGGGCAACCAATGCCGCTACACAGCACCACAGCATACAGAAGCGACCCATGTGCAGTGCGCAACGACCCTCTTTCAAACCTTTCAAAACCAGAACTCGACACGCCCACGTCAACCCAACATACTATCAAACCTTTTGATGGAATCAGGCCACAACTGCACAGCTGCTGACAAGGCCAGCAAGCTGCTGCCCTTCTTACCCTGAGCTTGGTATCTCAGGACTGCCCTGCTTCCACCACCCCACATGTGCCCTGCAATACACATGGCAAAGGTCCCCAGATACTGCTGCCAACGCAGCGCAGGCGCCTGCTCCCAGCACGCTTGAGCAGCAACGAGCAGCATCACCCAATCCGCAAGACATCCAGCAGACAGGTGTTGTCACCACAGCTCATCAACACACCCACAAAGCCACACACGCACACACAAACACACACACACACACACTCATAGTTGCACAACAGTTGATCGGCAGGTGAGTTTCAAGCAGCAGCAAGTACACCTGTTTTATGCCCCTTGTACAGCCATGCGTACTGCACACAGCACAAGCACCTCTGTGCTGTTCCAACATACTCACAACAATTACTGCTGTGTCACTTTCAGATCTTTTGCCAATAATCACTTTGACACATCCACACATTCGTCCACGAAACAAGCAAACAAACACACCTGGGAGCATTGATCCAATCGCGCGTTAATATATGTTGGACGCCAATCAACAGAGGTGGTGCAGGCAGCAGTGAGGCAACACAACATTGGGGCGGCAACAACAACTCACAGATCTGCTGCCGTTTCACAGCTGCTCGCGCTGATCAGCATCATGGTCTAGGAACCTTCACACATGACCTGTTGTTTCAGGGACTGGTTTGTGCAGCCCTCCTGTATCATAGGAACAGCCAGTGTTGTTGAGGCCGGAATCGCCATGCAGCCCATGTCTGCCCTGTTCATGAACATGGATATGATCATATCCATGTCCTTTAGTATGGTGAAACCGGCACGGTCTGTCTGCTTTCTGACATGCATCCAAACCATCACCGCATGCTGCTACATACATATGCATCCATTTAACAGAATGCTGGGGCCAAGACATGAGTGGCGCCTTTTGACCATAAACGTTATGATGAGGCATGCTCAGATTGGTTAGTAATGGCCTGACCTGGCCCCCGTACACCTCGCAATGGATAAGCCCACACAACACACATCATAATACGCAGCAGCCGCAAAGTCAGCCAACTGCCGGCCCGCATGCTCATACAAAACTGCCGTGCAAAGTCAACGCATCAAACCCACAAAGACCCCGCCACCCGTTACGTGAACTTCAATGGTTATCGGCCGCAGCAACAAGGCACCCTTGTGCTACACGCTTGACCCGCACAAAAAGAGAAACGCGCTGAGCCTTACTAAAGGTTCTTTTAGTGCTGCAGCAGCGTCGTCCCTGCTCCAGGAACCCTGATGGTAGTACAAGGTAATCGGCAATACCCCTGGCTGTTAAAATGCAGCCCCTGCCCTAAAACATCATCACCAGCAGGTCTGCCACAGCACACACATCAAGCTGCGGCAGGCACCCTTGAAACAACACGGGTAGCGGCATACGTGGCAACGCTGATGCTGCGGCGATATGCAGGTGTCTGCTGCAACTTGCATCATTGCGCTGCCAAGGCTGCTGGTGCTTCACCACACTTCTCAACACCTTTCTGCTGTGCTGTGCCAGGTTTCTTGTCCCATCCTAATGAAGCCGCAGCCAGCTGCAGGCCTGCCTCCTCCCACGCGCCGCCACAACATGCAGCAGCTGTAGCTTGAGTGCATCCTGCAGCCGCATCCTGAGCCGCCACAACATGCAGCCGCATCCTGAGCCGCCACAACATGCAGCCGCATCCTGAGCCGCCACAACATGCAGCAGCGGCAGCTTGAGTGCATCCTGCAGCCGCAGGCCGCCCTCCCTCCAGAGGGGCTTCAGGCAAGCCCTCCTAGCTGCGCCTGCCCAGCTGGCCGCTGCAGCAGCAGCCGGATCAGCTCACTGACCATGCTCACCTGGCTGGCTGTGCCTGACACCGTGAGGCACAGCAGCGGGCTGCAGGCTTGCACCTGCACGTGGATCTGTGCACCCGTCACACGCCCGACGCTCTGCCAGCCACTGTCCTCTGCAATGATCGACCAGGCTGCAGGCTCCAACTCAAGCTGGAGCTGCTGCTGCTGCTGCATGTTGTGCATGAATACAGGGGAGGTGTCCCCTGCAAGTGACGATCCTGCTGCCAGAACAGGCCCCGCAAAGCCTTCATCAGGTGACGCCCCCCGCAGCTGTGAGAGCAGCTGGTCTGGAGCTGCCAAGCTGTTGGCAGCCATTGCCCTGCTGGAGGCTGTGAGCATTGCCTGCTCTGAGTGTGCGGCAGCAGCAGCTGCTGCTGCTGCATCGGCCTGGGCCTCATTCTGCTGCAGCTGCAGCTGCTGCCAGGGGTCCTGGGTCATTGGCCCCCAACCACCGAAGCTGCTGCTCAGCGCAGGAGGAGGTAAGCCTGAACAGCCCGTCATAAGGTTGGCTGGTGCATAGCCAGCCCCCAACGCTGTTGCTGCCGCAGAGTCCGCTGCAGCTGCTGCTAAGCCGTTGATCTGCTGATGGCTCATGCTCTGCACAGCCAAGCACAGGGCAGACAGCTGGCGGTCTTGCTGCAGCTGCGAGCTGGGTGCGCTGCCAAGGCTGCAGTACGCTCGTGATGCCTGCACAGCTGGCATGTTTGACACCTGCTGCTGCAGGCGCAGCAGCTGGTCAGCTGCCTTGAGGTTGGCGTAAATGCTGCTGCTGCTGCCGCTCTGCAGAGGACCAGAGTTCCCCACCAAAGCAGCGCTGGCACACCAGACCGGCGGTGTCGATGGCAGGGGCCCCACCCTGGCTGCTGCTGCTGCTGCTGCTGTTGCGGTTGGCAAGGCAGCACCAGCCATGGTCCATCCTGCACCATTTGGGCAGCTGCTGCTGCGCTGGCTGGCTGGAAAGCCAGACTGCTGTGCGCCGTAGCACATTGCACGCTGTTGCATGCGCTGCTGCTGGCTCTGCGTGGCCTGCTGCTGCCAGGGCGCCTGGTGTGTGCTGCCAGGGCGCCTGGTGTGTGCTGCCAGGGCGCCTGGTGTGTGCTGCCAGGGCGCCTGGTGTGTGCTGCCAGGGCGCCTGGTGTGTGCTGCCAGGGCGCCTGGTGTGTGCTGCCAGGGCGCCTGGTGTGTGCTGCCAGGGCGCCTGGTGTGTGCTGCCAGGGCGCCTGGTGTGTGCTGCCAGGGCGCCTGGTGTGTGCTGCCAGGGCGCCTGGTGTGTGCTGCCAGGGCGCCTGGTGTGTGCTGCCAGGGCGCCTGGTGTGTGCTGCCCAGGAGTGACCACGCAGCGTCCTGGGGTGGGGAAGCTGCACAACCTGCTGGTAAAGGAGCGGGTAGTATGCCCGACCAAGAGTAGCGCTTCTGCTGCTGCTGCTGCAGGGCGTACAGCTGACTTGGAGCACCGCTGCTGCTGCTGCTGCTGCTGCTGGCAGAGGAGGAGCCAGCAGCTGTGATTGTGGGAGGAAGAGACATGCTCAGCATCTGCACATGTCAGCGCAGCAGGACAGCAGGGGCAGTTGCCTGTCAGCGCCAGCACACAGCAACATGTTGCTGTTCAGCTGCGCTACAAGCTATGGCGACGTCCCCACAGCAGCAGCAATTGGCAGCGCTGTACCAGTTACATGTCACCAACAGGTATGCTGGTGCTGGTACCTCTGTTTGAGGCTGACAGGCCTACCTTTAGAGATGCATTGAGCAGCTCGTGGCTGGAAGCGCCTGGCTGGCTGCTGCCTTTGGTGGGTGCCTTGTTGCGGCCGCTGCCTTCCGGTACGGCAGCATTCCGGGTTGGCGAGGTGTCACTTGTGTCGCTGCCCCCCAGGGGCGTGCAGGCAGGCTCCTGGTCTGCTGCAGCCGCAGAGTCCTTGGACAGCGCAGTGCCCTTGACTGCAGAGTTTGCAGATTTGTGCAGGCGGCAGTAGCACGTGTGAGCATGAGAGCCTCGTGCCACACAATGCTACGCAGCAGCAACAGCAGCAGCAGCAGCAGCAGCAACGCGCGCGCATGTGTGTGGTGGGTGGCTGCATGGCTGATGGGACTGGCTAAGGCTGTGGGGCATATGGGCGCTAGGCTGCGGGAGTAAATGCAGGAAGTGGACAGCTTGGCCTGCTCTTCACACCTGCGCAGCAGCTCCACTGGAACTAGCAATGCTCAGTGATGAGCAATCACTGGCCGGTGAGCCGTGCGCTAGCTTGTCAGCATATGTATAAGGACCGGCGCGCGGGGAAGAGCATGGAACGGTGTCTCAGGGGCTCAGGGGCTCAGTGATGGCGAGGGGCCAGGCGTCAGCGTGCCGCTTTGTCAGCAGCTGCGACTATTTGAATAAGTCCAAAGAAAAAGATTATCAAGAAAGGTACACAGGTTCAAAAGACGTCGTGCTGCTGCAAGGCATCGATCGTCATCTTCTGCATCCCGGCGACCTACCACTCAGTGGAAATATGACACCCGCCCAGGATGGAGCGACCACATCGAGCTCGAGCATGCAACATGTTCACACCTTGATCCACATCCAACGCCAACCACAACCGCTACTCCTGTCATGACTTCGGCATTCGGCATGACTTCGGCATTCATCACGAGGACCCATATCCGTCCAAGCACTTACAGTGTCAGCCACCAGTCGCTGCATATTGCAGTTGTTTACCATAAACGAAACCACTAAGCTCACAAACTTGTGTACGCAAGACCTGGTCTTGGGCAAGCAGCGAGCCAGCAGCTGCAGTGAACTGCAGAAGCAGTCAAAACCCTATTTGCACACTGTTCTGTGACAGAACTGTAATGTGACAATATTACGCTGAACTAGACTGCAAAGAACCAAAGAAATGCATAGCTGGACCAGGAGAGCCCCGACACCACGTTCCCCTGATGCTTCGAGTGGGTTGTCCTTGGAGCAAGCCATCAAGGCTGCAGTGCAGTGCCACAGTGTTCAACATAACTTGTGACAAGTTCCTCGGCTTGATTCGGCGTGCTTACATCGGGGAAGAGGTTTATCAGCCGAGACTCACGTCACTGCGATGTCGCGACAACCCCCTAAAGGGGTAGCTACCAGCTGCAGCTGGTGATACCATTGAAGCAAGCCTTGCACCGTGCACCGCCGGTGCACAAGTTCTTTTAGCCTTCAATTCAAGGCCTGCTAGCTTGAGGTTCCTGCTTTAAGCTTCAGGCTGAATGAATGAATGAGCTACGCGTGGTGTGTTCACACTTAACACCCGCGTAAGTTAAGGAAGGGGACGTGTGTGGCGATGAGGGTACCTCAGGCGCCTCCACGCCTCCTACCATTTGGAAGGCTTCAGGCTTGAAGTATACATACGTACAAGCAAGCTAGCAGCACCGCCCGGCGGTGCGCCTCAAGCTAGCAGGCCTTGAATTAAAGGCTAAAAGAACTTGTGAATTGACGATAAGATGCTGCTCCTAGACTGCACAGAACCACCTTCAAGCAACGCTGGACCAGGAGAGCCCCGCTGATGACACCCGCCGGGTGTCGCTGGGCGGCGCCCGCTGGGGCACGCTCCCGTGATGCTCTGAGTACTCTCTAGTGGGCTGCCATCTGTCCGGTAGCATGTATGCTGTTACATTTGTGGAACCTTGAGCTCAGCAGAAGTTCTGCTGTCAGAAGCTTAAGGCATTTGTTGTTCACCACCCAAGGCACCTGTGACAGCACACACACCACTGCATTAAAATTGTTCTTATAGACACACCACTGCAATGACAAACACCTGCAGCTGACGACTGCAGCCCAACATCATTGCTGACATCACGGGACACATGCCTTCAGTTCCTGCTGTCAGAACTGGTGCACTGCCGCAGCACGTGCAGGTTGCGCACCACTCTGCACAGCATCTGCGTTGGGCACATCCTGCGGCTGGTACTTGGCCAGCTGCTGCCGCAGCTGCATCACCTCCTGGCTCTTCTCCTGCAGCAGCTGCCGCATCTGCTGCCACTGCGGCGTGTGCTGCAGCTTGCCGGTCAGCGCCTGCTCTGCTGCCTTGGCCTGCAAGACAGCAGTACGCCCATGCACACACAGTGAGTACGACCTGCCTTGTGATCACGCTGATGCTGCAACGCTAGCTGAGTGGCCTGCTAGGCTCCTAGTAGGAGCAGCAAGGTTGTGCTTGGCTTGCATGCTTCAGGTTGCATGAGCCATCAACAACCACAGCAGCAACAAGCAGAAGAACTTCTGCAGCTGCGTACTGGAAGCAGTGTCGCTGTCCTGTGCGTGCATGCATATGTTTGCAGGACCATATGTTTGCTGCATGCTATGCTGAGTTTGTGCTAGCGGCATGCCCGGCCAATATGTACTTGGGGACACTCAGTCTGAGCGAGCCGTGCTCACACCCCAGAGGGCAGGCATCGGTTTGCAGTCGCGACCCACCTTTGCCTCCCTCTCTTTCAGTTGCTGCTGAGCCGCCTGCATCTGCTGCTGCGCTGCACGTGCTGCTGCCTGGGCTTGCTGCAGTGCTGCCGCCTGCTGCACTGCTGCTGCTTCTGCCCCAGCAGCATTGCCTGCGTCAGCTGCCGCCTTGTATGCCTGCAAAGCGCTTCTGGCCTGCACCAGCTCTGCCTCTTTGACTGCGAGTGCTGCTTGTGCATCTGATAGCTGCCCCTGCAGGTCTGTCTTTGCCCCCATGGTAGTGTTGGCAGCTGCCTGCAGGGAGTGTAGGCGCGACTGCAGCGCCTCCACTTCCGTCCTGAGGCGATCCCGCTGCTGCAGCACTACAGCAGTTTGCAGGAGACAACGCATACAGAAGTCCAGAGCCATGCAGCCGCTGCAACACTTGCTGCAGAAACATGTGCAGAAAAGCACATCCGTGGCATGAAGCGTTCTATGCTGTGAAAAACTGGTGCTGCTGCTGTAGCTTTGGGACAAGGTGTTTACACTTGTGGGAATCCAACCTACTACTTGGTGGCAATGTATGATGCAGCAACCCCAATCGTTGGCGCAGTGCACAGCAACAGCACAATGCTGCAAAGAGGTGACGCAAACACAACCCACAAGCACCGCAACAGCAGTGCTGCACCACGCCTGTTGTGCTCACCTGCAGGGTCTGCCACTGTCTTGACGCCAGCACTGCCCAGCCCACCTAGAACGCCTGCACAGCCGCACAAAGCAGCAAAAGCAGTTGGAAAGCAAATGTGAAGAGCACCATGATGTTGTCTTGCATATATGCACTCGGGCATGACAACAAGGGGAGCACATGCACAACAGATCCGGCTGCACCTGTTGCATGTCAAACAAGTGCTTCACCCAGTGTGAAGTTACTAGCTGCTATGTCCTGCACGCTGCAGTAACAGCAGTGCTGAGCGTGGTCTGTTAGTTGCTTCGGGTGCAAAGGCTGCGCTACAGAACATATGCTCCACAGTGCATTACTCTGTAGCTCAGCAGTGTATTGCTGTGCCACTCAACTCCTGCTGCTACTGAAGCACACCTGCCCGCTTTGCTGCAAAGTCTGCTGCTGGCCGCAATAATGCTGCCTGCTCGCGTGCCCTGATCTGCTGCAGCAATGCCTCGTTCTCAAGTTGGTTGGTGTCAATGGTGATGCTTGCGCCAGCTCTCTGTGCCTCTACCAGCTGCAGCTTGACAAGAAGTGCGCAGGAGTGGTAGGCGTTTTCCACTTCCTGCAAGCATGCGGCACTGGGGTCAGAATGAGCAGTTGCTGGCAGCACCCGTGCATTGAAGTGCCAACCTCTGTTGGCATCAGCCATTGCTGCAGGTCATGTGTGTTGCTGCTAGGGTCAAGGAGGTACCTGATATGCTATCATACTTCAGAATGTGGCTGCACAGAAGATCGCAGTGGGGCAGCTGTGCCGCAGCGCCTGACAACACGCTGATTCAAGCAGGGTCAAGCACAACAGTGCGTGCCTTCTTGATGTATTTACCCAGCTCCTCACGCAGCCCATCCAAGATAGAGGAAACTTCTCTGCTGCTGTACATCTCCTGCGCAGTTGCCACAGCACAGTGAGGCCATCAGGGGACAGCAGCCGGTGGTCAAAACTTGGTCAAAGGATGACAACCACAGTGTGCGCAGGCTCCCGCTGCTACTGCACACGGCACAGGAGTGCTGCGGCCCTAAAAGCCCCAGATGTGCAACGTGATCAGCATTAATGGCTTACAGCACTACTTACCCCTGAGCTGATGCTAGATTCTTGGCACTCATCGACACACTGCAGCACCTCCCTGACATGCTGCTTCCTTTTCAGCACGCTGAACCGCAGGAAGGCTTGCAGCTGCAGCTCGTGCAAGTCTGTGAGATCATTAGCCATTGTTGTTGAAGTGCGTTGTGTGCACCGTCGAAACGGTGGCGATTGTGCACCCGTGGCAGGCGATGGGTTGCAGCCTGAGGCAATGGTGACAATGTTCTGCACCTCGTGACGTATAAAAGCGGAGACAATGATGCAAAACGACCAGATTTCGAAACGCCAGTAACGACAGCACGTGTCAGAGTGCACCTGCACAACCAGTTCAAAGTGACGAACTTTCTGACAGGGTTGTGCCATACGACTTGAACGCCTTCTGTCTCGTCAAAATCACAAAAACTTGTGATGCGTGCTGTTATATATCTTCCGCCACAGCTGCGATGATGCAACGCTGATTGCCATGGACTCTGGCCGCAGCAGCAGCAGCAACAGCAGCAGCAGTCTGAACAAGCCGAAGCAGCTGCAGGTACTTAGTCAAGCCAGCTGAAAATGTTAATTTACATGCGCTGTTCGTGTGAGTCACAGCTATCCTGCCTGACTGCAGGAACAGACACTAAGAGTTGCACAGGTGGAGCTAGCCAGCCTGAAGGACGGCAGGGTGAGCAGCAGATGGCCAGCTGTCATGGCAACAACCTAAGTCCAAGTGTGGTTGTGTTTCTGTTGTCTGCATATTTACATGATGCGTATTGTGCTGCGTCGCAACATTGCAGCCTGTCTTGCTGCACTGAGGCCAGTGGCTGCTGCTGCACTCCCTGCAGGCCGTCTATGTCAAAAAGGGTAACCTTTTCTTCAGCAGCAGCAAGCCCGCAGCAGTGAAACACATAGCTGGTGAGTGCGCATAGCAGCAGGCGTGGTGTGATGCTGCAGCAGATCTGCGGGAACCCGTGCAAGGGCATGGATGCTGAGACAATATTGTCACTGAGCTGTGCATGCTGATCACATGCCGTCCTCAACATTTTGCCAACAGGTTATCTGACGACCGTGTTGATCAGTAGCTTCTGCTTCTGCTGCTGCTGTATGCAGATAGCTTAGCCAAGCACGAGGGGAGCAAGCAGCAGCAGCAGCAGTGAGTTGCAGAACACGCACACCAACAACAGCAGCGCAAACAGCAACCCGCACAACACGCGCTAAGCACCGCTGGCAGTGCAGCAGGGACGCAAAAACAATGCAGCAGAAGCACAAAAAGAAGGGCCTTGCTCGGCCCATAGTGCCGGTGCATAAGGCAGCTGCGCCTGTCAAGCCAGGCACTGCAATGCCAGCTGGGGGCAAGGGAGCAAGCCACCCTGCCAAGCAGAAGCATGCAGGCGCTGCTCAGCAGAAGCCACATCAGAAGCAGCAGCAGCAGCAGCAGCAGCAAGGTAAGCCAGCTGGGCTCGGCAAGCGCAAGCAGCCTGAGGGCACACAGCAGCAGCCAGCTGGGAAGCAACACAAGCAGCAGCAAGCTCAGCAGGATGGGGCAGCAAGCCACCAGCAGCACCAGCAGCAGGCAGTGCAGCGTGGCAACACAGCACAGCAGGCGCCTCAGCAGCAGCAGCAGCAGCAGCAGCAGTACTTCAAAAAGCGCAGCAACAAACCAAAGCACAAGCCAGGCAGCGAGTCAGCTGCTGCTGGTGCTGGTGCTGCAGCTGCAGCTAACCACGTCAGCGCTGCCGCCACCGATACACCAGGTGCAGACGGTGCAGCAGTCCCAGCTACAGCAGCAGCAGCAGCAGCAGCAAAGTCGTGGCAGCCGAAGCAGCCCGCAGCGATTGGCAGCAACTGGCAGGCACTGAAGCAGCAGCTGGTGGCAGAGCAAGCTGCAAAGCCCAAGCGGCCCCGCAAGGGCGCTGGGCAGGCGCCAGGAGCAGCAGGCAGCAGCAGCAGCGCAGCCAAGAAGCAGATAGGCAGCATAGGGCACAACAAGGAGGCCACGCCCATAGTGGCGATGGATTGTGAGATGGTGGGGGTGGGGCCTGGCGGAGAGAGGGACTCCCTGGCACGCGTCAGCATCGTGAGTGGCGTGCTGCGCACAACCACATAACGTGGTTGAACCATGGAACCCGAGTTAGTGCTTTGTGGTTCCTCCACGTCTTATTAGCTGCCTCTGTGCATGTGTGCGCGCTTGCACCTGGCCACACCCTTGGCTGCTGGCGGCTCTGCAACTGAGCACGCATCTGACCTGCACTTCTCTTGACTGCTGCGTTGCTGTCTTGCCTGCTCACTTTGCCAACTCTTTACCCTGTGCAGGTGAATGCTGCGGGCAACGTACTGCTGGATTCCTTTGTGGCTCAGAAGGAGCCAGTCACTGACTACAGGTGTGGCGGCTAGGACAAGTCATGATGACGGAAAGATTGAATTTGGCAGCATGCTTACATGGTAGCGGTAATTGACAACGGGTTTTTCAACATGTTCAAGTGGTACTCCTTACAGGAAATGGTCGTGTGCACCGGCATTTCTGCTGCTGCTGCTGCTGCTGCTGCTGCTGCTGCTGCTGCTGTTGTGTGTGCGTGGTGATGGGGCGCCTGCAGCTGTTGCAGCGTGCCATGTTCAAGGCCGCGCACCGCTAGCACGCGATCAATACCCTGTAAGATGGGTCAGGAGACTCCGCACCAACCCTGGGCTTGCTGCTGCTGCTGCCGTGGTGCTGCTGTGCACGGCTTTCTGTCGCCAATCGTGGTGTTTGCTTGCAGGACATGGGTCAGCGGCATCACAGCCAAGGAGGTGCAGGGGGCGCCTGAGCTGGCAGAGGTCCAGAAGGCTGCAGCGGAGCTGCTGCAGGGCCGCACGCTAGTGGGGCATGGCGTGAGCAAGGATCTGCGAGTGCTGATGCTCAGCCACCCACGCAAGGCCATCCGCGACACAGCAAAGTGAGTGCGAGTGTGCATGCAGATGTGTCTGGCCTGCCATGCGCTGCATCTGCGTGCATGTGTGTGTCTAGTCCTGTGTCCTGCGCCCTGTGAGGTTCGTCCACTCGGAAACAACTCAACTTCGTATTGTGACAGACACAACCCATACAAATCGCGGCTGTTCAACAACCGCCGATTCCCTCCCTTCATGTTCAGCAAGGGCAGCGACCGCTGCGCAATCTCGCCTCCACTAAGCACGCCGCTCATCACTTTCATGCATTTCATGAGCCAGATGACCAGGTCTTGCTGTGCATTGGCCAAAGTCTTACGTGCGAACTATGTGTCTTCCATTGCACCATGCGACTCCTGACCGCAGGTTCCCGCCGTTCATGTTCAGCAAGGGCGGCAAGCGGCGGCCGCGTGCGCTGCGCCACCTGGCGCTGCAGGAGCTGGGCCTGGTCATCCAGGAGGGCGAGCACAGCTCCGTGGACGACGCGCGCGCAGGTGCGCAGAGTGTGGACATACTTGATAGAGTTGACATAGGTTTGCATCGTACATGTAAGCAGAGGACCTCAGCTGGCGTCAACATGATGCAGTGTGTGCTATGGCTTGATGGGTAACATGATGATGATGATGCAGTGTGTAGTGTGAAGTTCACCGCCTAAGTTACATGAAGTTACATGAAGTTCACTGCCTAACGGCTGCTTGTTTTACTTTTTGTAGGAATGCGTGTGGATGAGTGTGGAACTTAAAATCATGTGCTGTGTGGGGCATTGCTCAAGTGGCTGCACCATCTGCAGCTCACAGGACGAGTGTGCAGGTCAGCTACGTGTCCGCATCTCCGCATCTCCGCGTGCTGCTGCAGACGTGTGCTCACACTGCTGCTGTGTGCACTATGCTTGCCGCCTGCAGCGCTGTACCTGTACCAGAAGCATGCGTCTGCCTGGGAGCGTGCGCTGAAGACTCCCTCCGGCCTGAAGCAGCTGCCCACTGCCAACAGGCCAGCAGCCAAGAAGAAGCGCGTGGAAAGCTACAGGCTGCGGGACGTGCAGGACGACCCAATGGCTGACCTGTGAGCTTTAATGTGTGACATGTCAGCTGTAGTACAGCTTCTGGTTTTGCTGCATCAGACCTTGTATGGGACATTGGAGGTGCAGTGGCCTGGCGGGGCTGTTTGAATCGGCTGCAGTCACTGCACCGTGGAGGTGGTGTGCATAAGGCTGCAGGCAGCATGTCTGCGGCCAGCTGGCAGGTGCATCTGTAGCAGCTTGCCTGACCTGATGCAATGGCTCAGCAGCAGCACCTTCCGAAGGCGGTGCTGCCTGAGTAGGTTGAAGTTTGTAACGGCAAGAGCGAAAAGCCATGCACATGCACTGCAATCTGAGGTTCAGCAGCCATGGTGGCCTTTTGGGGGACCACTTCCAGCCATGTGAGTACTCATTATGCTGCATCTACTTGAAATGATTGACCTGCTTGCACGTTGTACCAATTTTATCATGCACTGCTTGCCAAGTCACCTGCAGCAAGCCTTGCTGCCCCTTGAAGGGGCACAGCATGACAGGCCCTTGTGCTTCTCTTCCTGCTGCAGCAGCGTGGCTAAACCCATGCAATTTGCGTCGGTTGGTACAATGCAAGATGTATGTGTCGTATGGGCGTGTTCGAAGAGCAGCAGGTCACTCGTGTGTGGCCACCCTGTACGGGAGGACCTTCCATGTTCGGCAGCACTACGGCAGTGACATGTACTGCCCGCAGATCACGGCCGCCAAAAACACCGCAAAGATTACCAGACGTGCTATACATAGACCTGATCCCTTGATATTGACTATTGTGGACGCTAAAAAGTCAAAGACGGGCCAACGAACCACTTCCGTTTTTTGTAACTTGTTGCATTGACTGGTGTTCGCCGGGTGTAGTGCATATACCCAGCATTTTTCGCTGACTTGAGCGTTCTTGGTTGATAAGCGACTCAAACATGTATCCACCGAGACAGTGAACCGTTCGATCACAGAGCAGAGATTAGTTCAGGATGTGGGGGCCCAGCCGGGGCTCGTTGTTCCTCTGTAGCTGCCTCGTGTTTGTATCTTTTGCTTTTACTGCCGCATCATACGGTCCAGCAGCCGAACAGTGGGCCAGCAAGAGCGTGCTGCACATCTTGACGGACAGGTTTGCTCTGCCCGACTGCCCAAGCACACCTCGGCCCTGCAAGGATCTCGACAATGCATGCGGAGGCACACATGTGGGCCTGCGGCAGAGGCTTGACTACATCCAGGTACACCTATCCCCGTCGTCGGATCGTCTGGTCTGTTGCTGCGTGGCTCGAAGGTCTTGGCCACTCACCCGACACCTTGTCCGCAGGGAATGGGCTTCGATGCCGTTTGGATTAGTCCAGTAACGTCACAGACTGGTGGCCCAGTGCGCGAGCTGCAGGATGGCTGGCACGGTGAGAGGATTCCGCAAGTTACTTTGACTCCGGCAGTTGCCAGAAATGCAAGAGCCCACAAACAGCCATTGCAGACTATATGCAAAGCACAGGTACATTCGGTCCTTGATGAACTTCTACAGCATCCTCCTGGCCAGCAGTGCATTGCTGTCATATGATGCTGTCATTGCTGCTGTCGACTCCGTCTGCTGTTGCTGCTGCTGCTGCTTTGTCGCTGCAGGGTACTGGCCCAAGGTGAGAACAACCAATCTGTGCAGCACAAGTTCAGCACCCAGTGCTTGCTGGTGCAGAATGCGGTGCACACAGAGGAACCCTGAACCAGCTGATGCATTGGGAACAGCAAAAACACTGGGCTGCCACTGGTCCATGCAGCAGCACAGCCAGAAAAAGCGTACAAATGCTTCAGCTGGCGCCAGTCTAACCGAGCTTATTTGGTTTGTGTGTCTGCAGAACCTCTGGGACCTCAACTCCATGCTTGGCACCCCTCAGGACTTTGCTGACTTGACCAAGGCACTGCATGACAGAGGTGCGCAGCAGCAGCAAACGATCAGCAGCAGCGACCTAAAAGCCTCGACAGTAGCAGCAGCGCCTTACCAACAGCAGTGCCTTGGAAGCTGCAGCAGCAGTTGTCAGCACTGCACAGCAGCTGGGTGGCAAGGTACATTGCTGGCAAGCGGGTCACTAGAAACGCAAGTCACAATCACCATGCAAGCACACGCCTCATTGCTGAATGCCATGCGTGCATATTACATGCCTTGTGCCCTGTTATATATGCTTGCAGGCATGTGGGTTATGCTGGATATTGTGCCCAACCACGCTGGGTACTTTGCACCAGAAAACATCCATGAGATGACCTTTACAAAGCCAGAGTACTACCACTCCTGCGACCGTGAGTGCCTGCTCACCAACAGTCTGTCTAATAGCTTCAATACAGTACCTATGTTCTGCTTGTAAACATGTGGTTGTCATGCCATCTTCGTTGTACAGACGAGTTGCAGCTCACCGTCTCAGTGCCTGCCTGTCAGCAGCCGGCTGGCCCTGTTTGGGGAGCCAATGCAAACAGGAGTACACGTCTGGCGGCAACGCACTGAGCTGTTTGCTCCTGCTGGGCATCTGAAGCATGACCTTCCTGCTGCTGCTGCTGCTGCTGCTGCACGTTTGTTACTCGCCTGCAGGATGCGAGCCAGAGACCTGCAACATCCCCAACGACAACGATCAATGGGGCGTGGAGAACTGCCGCGTGCAGGGCCTCCCAGATCTGAATCAGACTGTGCCGCATGTGGCTGAGACGCTGCACAAGTGGATTGAATGGGTCAGGGATGAGTACCACATCGATGGATTCCGCGTGGACGCGGCAAAGCATATGCCCATGGTGAGATTGAGATTGAGGCGTGATGTCTTGGATGTAGCATCTGCAGGCTGTGTGGTATGATGTGTTCTGGCGGCTGGCATTCTGCTCCGCTATGCATGAGCACGGGGTGCACTGCTGCTGTGTTATGATGTGTGCCAATCAAAACACCCCTCTGCGGGAGTTGTCGCTTGTGTCCTAACTGCATACTGCCTGTTTCCCCTGCAGAAATTCATGCAAGAGATGAAGCGGCGTGCACGCATCCTCACGATCGGAGAGGTGCTGGACATGGATTGGGAGAACGGCACGCGCCGCCTCGCAGCCATGGTCAACAACAACATGCTGCACTCGCAGCTGCAGTATGCACTGTACGGCGCGTCAGCGCGGGTGTTCCTGGGTCCCGACGGCACGCACACACACGAGACACTGAACACCACCGTGCTAGCGGTGAGTGCGGCGGCAGTGTGCATCATCATGTCACAGCTCTGTTGCAGGTCAGCTTTGGGCTGCTGTTGTGCTTTGCTGCACGTGACTCTGCTTGGCTGCAGCAGATTGCTGCCTTCCGGTGGCACCCTGTTGACTGAGATCATAGTTTGACCAGCAATTGGAGGCCGGCAACCCCTCGCGCTCATTTTGTTTGCTTGCCTTGCTTGCTTATTTCGCTGCCTGCTGTGATGTTGCTAACTGCAGAAAGCGGTTGACCTGGTGTTTCAGAGCATACCAACGCTGTGCATCATCATCATCATCCTACTCACAGATGCTTTGCTGCCTACCCTGCTTGCTGCTGCTTGCCATGATGCCGCCTGTCCAGAAAGCGGTTGACCTGGTGTTCCAGACCATGCCGCACCAAGTGAACATCCTGGGCAACTTCATGGACAACCACGACATGCCCCGCATGGCCTCCTACTCAACTGTCAACGAGGACATCATCCTGTGAGTGGTTGCTTTGTTTCCTGCTGCATCACAAGCCAGCCTTGCCACGTTTTGGTACAGCTTCTCTTACAGCAATGAGATTGCAGCAGCTGAACAGCAGCAGCACGCCATGTGCGGTCGCTGCTGCTCTGTCCTCTTATCGAATGCTACTCAACTGTCTGGTATCTGTTGCCCTTGATAGCGCTGACCCTACTCCCTCTCTCCCTGCCTCTCTTGCCTGCTGTTTTCTGCCCTGATCCTGCCCGCAGCAACTCCCTCGCCTTCACCTTCTTTGTGCCCGGCATACCCATCGTGTACTATGGCACTGAGGCGCTGAAGGATGTGCAGCGCGAGCCACTGTGGGAGAAGTGGGACTACAACAGCTCAGCCCCCTTCTACATCAACCTCAAGATGCTCAACTGGTGAGCCTGCACACACAGCGACACTGCTGCTGAGGATGTGCTGCCAGGCTGCAGGTGCTGAGGATGCATGACCATAGGTAATCAGCTGTATCTGGGCAGGCAGCAGCAGCAGGGTTGTTGCAACCGGTTGTGCAATCCACATGTCAACTGTTGCAACTGGTTGTGCAGTACGAAAAAATCCCACCTCTGCTGCTGCTGCTGCTGCTGCTGCATTGCTACCTTTGCAGGTACCGCACCAACTTGAAGCTCTGGGAGCAAGACTACGAGACAGTCTACGTGGATGGCTTTGTCATGGCCTTCACGCGCGGCAGCGCAGCACTGGTGGTGCTCAGCGGCCAGCTGGCAAAGGCACACCCCGAGGAGCTGCCGCGCATTGTGGCGCTGACTAACCTGCCTCGCGGCATGCGCGGGCAGACGCTGCGCAACATCTTCAACCCCAATGTGAGTGCTTGCAGTGCCGATGTATGGTCCAGCGCTGCGCAATAGCTCATTGAGTTTATATGTGTAGCAGCAGCTGATTTGTCCACTCGTAGCACAGTGAGGCAGCCACAGCAGTCCTATAAGCCAGCCCTATATTGGTGATTCTTGTGCTTACCCGTATCATTTTGTGCTGTGGTTGTGTTGCTGCTGCAGGTGACGCTGACAGTCAATGCAGACGGCTCTGCTGACCTGAAGCTGGTTGACATTGCCCCACTGGTGTTTGTGGCAGATGCCAAGCCAGCCTCCTTCTTCCTGCCGGCGGCGCCACGCAAGCTGCTGGTGCGCGGCATGAGAGACAAATCATACAGACAGCAGTTGATGAAGCAGAAGACTGCACACTCACTCTGCAGCAACTGAGCACTGGGCAGAGGAAGGACTTGTGGTAGACGGTTGTCGACTTGAGTCATTAATTTGCTGCATCTCGCGTTTTGGCAGCCTGTGCTTGCTTTCTTGTCTGAGTGCTGTCTTGCTGCTGTGCTGACTGGCGATGTGTTCCTTCGGCTGTTCCCTGCAGCTGCCTGTGGACGAGCTGGTGCTGCTGGTCACTCTGCTGGCGATGGCCATTGTGTGCCTGTCAGTGTGGTGGGGCGTCATGCGCCCGCCCGCAATCGTGCTCAATGCCTGCAGCCGCATCGCCAGCTGCCTCACCCCCAGCCGCAGCAAGGACCAGCCTGATGCAGATGCAAAGGTTGCAAACAACAGTGCAGCAGCAGCAGCAGAGCTGCCCAGCATTGAGGATAAGCTGGCAAAGCAGCCCAGCAGCCCAACAAAGAGGCCCGGCTCACCCAGCAAAGTGGACAGTGCAGCAGACCTACATAACACGTCGCTGCGCTGCATGGCGGTGAGTGCGGCTGTTGCTGGGGTCACTTGGTTATCCAGTAAAATAAACTACCTGGTGGGGCACACTGTTCATGGGAGGAGCAAAGCATGCAGCGCGTGTAGGAGAGCCATGATTGCTGCAATTGCTGTGGTTCAAACCAGCTGCAGGCCTTGTCCAGTGTTTCTTAGCAAGCAGATGCTGCACAGCATGCCAAGCTGCCAGGGCACGTGCACGAACAGCCTTTTCCTCTAAGCTATAACATTGCTTGTAACATTCGTTCAATGATATATGTGCCGTTGCTTGCTTTTGCTCACCTGCAGGAGCTGGACAGCGAGGACGACAGCACCGAGTTCATCGCAGCAGTGCGGGAGACCAAGATCACGTCGCCCCCGCACCACCGCCGCACCGACACGTGCAGCTCGGCATCCGCGCACTCCGTAACACCCCTCACCGAGAACAGCATCATGCACGTGGCAATGGAATATACCATTCCAGAGCTCGGCTTGGACGGCTTCGTTTTTGGCGGGCTCGGAAAGGTCGTGGATACCTTTGCCAGGGACTGGCCAGGCGACATGGTGCTGTGTGCGCCGCTGTATGCCGCGGCGTACTCTGATCCTGCAGCAACAGCGCCCAAGTTTGTGCACGGGCCGCCTGTGCTGCGCTTTGATGTGCAAGTGGGGCACCAGGCGCACCAGATCGAGGTCTTTGAGCTGTGCATTGCGGATGCAGCACCCGGCAAGGCCCGCAGGTGAGAGCGCAGCCGCGACTGGTCATGGATGTAGCCGTAGGTGGCAGAGCATCCTGGCAACACATCAGTCGGCTGCGGCTGGTGTCAGCAGCTTCATGTTACCTGCCCCTGGCACCCGATCTCTATCAATGACCAAGCGGCAGCTCCACCACTGTGCTCACAACCTCACCTGCTGCTGTGCTGCACACACACAACCCCACACAATCACACCATCTCACCCTGCTTACCTGCTTGCACAATCTCGCACACTCTCATCTGCTGTCCTGCTTTCCACACACCTGCTCACTGCCGCACCCACCGCCCTGCAGGTACCTGCTGCTGCAGGCCAACGTCTTCCGCCACCGCAGCCGCTCCGACATCTACTCCTTTGCCAGCGAGCACGACATGATCACGTGGCTGTCCGTGGTCAACCAGGCAGTGGCCACAGTCATCATGAACTGGGGCGTGCGGCGGCTGCAGCTGCACGACTACCACGGCGCGCTGTCCCTGCAGTACCTGCCAAAGCACCTGCGCCCCGAGGTGCTGTACATCGCCCACAACGCGCATTACAACGGCGTCTTTGCGCTGCCGACAAAGCAGCGCCGCGCGTACCTGTACAGCATGTTCAACCTGAACCCTGCGGCTGTGGGCAAGTACACGGAGCACAAGAGTGCATTTGACACGCTGCACAGCCTGCTGAGCCACATGGTGGAGGCGCAGAAGGGTGTGGGCTGTGCTGCTGTGTCGCCCAAGTACGCCTCAGAGATCCGAACACGGCTGAGCCCCTTCTGGCAGATACCGCAGGGTGAGTGGCAGGCACCGCATAGCAGGGGAGGTGCAGCAGTTGGGACATCTTGCTGTTGTGTTGCTTGATCTGTGCTTGCTTGAGCCCCTTCTGGCAGATGCCGCAGGGTGAGACAGGTGGCTGGATAGGTGCGGTAGGTGCTGCTCTTTCTGTTGTACTGCTTGACTTATGCATGCCAGTTGCCCAGCAGCTACACAACCTGTCCCAGCCTCCGCCCTGACATTGCTGCTGCCTGGCCTGCCGCTGCACTTCTGTTTGCTCGTTTACCCGCCCTGCAGACGAGGTGGTGGGAATCCTCAACGCAATGGACCCTGCCGGCACCTGGGCAGGCGCAGGCCTCTCCGCCGACGAAGCCATCCGCCGCAAAACCGAGGCCAAGCTCGCGATCCAGCAGCGCATGGGCCTCGCCGTCGGCGAGCAGTACGAGCTCGCGATCTTCCTCGGCCGACTCACCCACCAAAAGGGCGTGGATATCATCGCGCAGGCAGCTCCGCAGGTGCTGGCTCGCCACCTGAAGCTGCAGCTGCTGGTGCTGGGGCCTCTGGGTGACGTGGCAGGTGCTGAGGCGCAGGAGAGCCTGGGTATGCTTGCGCTGGATTACCCGGGCAGGCTGGTGGCACCTGCCAACCACTACGTGTCTGGAGATGAGAAGGAGCTAGTGCTGGCTGCTGCTGACTTCTGCCTGTGCCCATCCAGGTGGGGAGAGAGTAGATGACATGTACTGCGTGGCCCACAGCTGGATGGAGCCAGCTTTGTTGTACTGCCTGGATATGTCAGACGTGGAGGCCAGCTGCACATTATATGGCTGTGTTGGCGTACTGCAAACACCCGACAGCATGCTTGCCATGAGCTGCTGCATACGCACCCTAAACAGCAGGCAGCAGCTGTACAGCAGCCTAGTATCGCTCGCTTGCAGGACAGACCTGAGCTTACTTTATGGTGTCCGTTGCTGCTGCTGCTGCTGCTGCAGGTATGAGCCGTGTGGCCTGGTTGACATTGAGTTTGGCTGGTATGGAGGCCTCATCATCGGCAATGAGACAGGCGGCCTGGGCAAGATGCCTGGCTTCTACTTCCAAGCAGGTGAGAGCAGCGCTGGCACCTTGAGTTACAAAACCACAAGGGCACAACATGTGTAGCAGAGGCCATGTCAGTGGGGTGCATTTGTGTTCTAGGTGTGCATTTGTGTTCTAGGTGCATACCTTCCAAGCAGGTTAGCGCAGCGCACAGCATCCAGCAGATTGCCCCTGAACCAACAGCGTGCACATGCTTTTGAGTCAGCAACTGCTTCTACAACGGAGTTGGTGCTAGATGACACCTTGCCTGGATGTGCAGTTGCTTTTCATCAACTGCTTTAGTGTGCATTTGAATCAAATCTGTGAGCTGCCGGCCTCACTTTGACTGCTGCTGCGCTTTCGCTGCTGCTGCACTGCCTGTTTGCTTGTGTTCCTGCAGCCGCCGCCACCGTGCCTCACCTGGCTGCCAAGCTGGCATCTGCCTTCAACGCAGCGCTCAGCACGCCAGCAGACAAGCGCCGCAAGCTCATTGCAGACGCACTCGCTTGCCGCTTCGTGGTGGAGGACCAGATGAAGGCATATCAGGCCATGTGGCGCAAGATTGATGCGGCCAGCGCTGCGGTCAGCGGCAGCAAGCAGCAGGGCCGCGCAGTTGCTGGCTCCAACGAAACTGACACCTACTTTGCGCAGTCCTGGCAGCGCCGCAACCTCAACCTGCAGGCCGCACTTGTGGCGGCGGCGCCGCCGGCGGCTGGCACGTGCAACGTGATGGTCACAAAGATCAGCGAGAGCGGCAGCAGCAAGAGCAGCAGCGGCGGGCTGCTGGGCACGCTGAGCAGCAGCTTCCTGTACCATAAGAAGGAGCATCCGCAGAAGAAGAAGGCGCAGCAGGACGAGGAGGTCACGCCGCGCCACGTGTTCAGCAACTACCTGATCATGCTGCTGCAGAGCATGAGCATGCTGCCGTCGCTGCTGCTGCTGGCGTACATGGTGCTGCAGCAGATCAGCAGGCAGACGTGGAGCACGTGCCCGCTGCGCCCGCACGACAATGAGTGGCTGCCGATCCTGAATGGCCTGGGCATGCGTGTGCTGTGGCAGCTGATCCTGAGCACTGCCGCTGCACCCATCTGGACCTGCCTGGCCTTCAAGAAAACACCCAAGTGAGTGTGCAAGCAACAGCTTGCTGGCTGGCGGGCGGGCTTGCTTGCCTTCTTGCTTGCTTGCGTGCTTTGCTTGCTCAATTGGCCTTGCTGCGGGGTTGCAGCCATCAGTCTGGAAGCAGCTTGCCATGCTGGTGTGGTCTGGCACTGCTGCGGGGTATGGCACCAGCCTCAGCAGCTGGACACTGCTTGCCATACTCCTTTGCAGCTGCAGGGACTGGCCAGCCAACGCAGTGGCTGAGCCTATGCAGCAGAACGGCGACAGCTCGATAGACTGTGCTGACTGTGCTGCTGCTGATGTGCCGCCTTGCAGGAGCTACGTGCTGCTGGTGTGCTTTTCCACGCTCGCGTGCAGCCTGGTGGTGCTGCTATCCTTCATCTGGCAGCAGGCCGCCAACACTGCGCTGCTGCTGGTGTCACCCTTTGCGCTGGCTGGCGCCCCTCTGGTGTCACTCGGCTTCATGGGCTGTAACCAGGAGCTCAGCGAGGTGGGTGACGCGGGAGTAATCCGGCAGCTGGATCACTGCTGGGTCTGGCTGCATGCCTTTCGTCAACCTGCTGTGACTGCTTGCTGCATGGGTCAGGTGTCGGACATATGGAAGTGCACAGACAAACTCATATGCATGGCAAGCTTTAAATGATCCCTGCTGTCACCACTCCTTCACCAATGTCTGTGCCTGCACGCACAGACAAGCTCCTATGCATAGCAAGGTTTTGATGATCCCATGTGTCTGTGCCTGTACGTTTCTGTTCCCCTGTAGGTGGGCTTCCACCTGATGATGGTCAGTGACGCCTTCAAGTCCCTGCTGCTTGCCAGCTGCGCAGCGCTCACCATCTTCTCCATCAGCCACATGCCCTTCCTGGCCACCACAGCAGCCGTCGCAGTCACCCTCACTGCCATGGGCACCTGGATGTGCCTGCCGAACAGCCTGGCTCCCGGTTACACCCACCTGAAGCTCAACATGAAGTGGCGTGAGCAGCGCGTGGTGATGTTCTCAGGGCCCAAGTCGCCTCACCTGTCACTGCTGGCATCTGTGCTGGATATGGCAGGCCTAGCGGTGCTCGGTTACCTGCTGGTGGCTCTGCGCGGCACTGCTGGCATGATTGCGGTCAATGGAGCCGCATTCTCAGCCAGCATCCTGGGTATGTTCATCGCCGTGAACCTGCTGCAGAGCCGCAGCATGCAGCTGCACCTGCAGAACGCAACGCTGCTGCTGGCAGCGCTGCCAGGCGCCGCGCTGTTCAAGGGACTGGCTGCATGGCAGCTGGCGCCGCAGTGGCAGCTGCTGCTGGTGGTGGCCGCAGTGCAGGTGGTGATGGGTGCTCGCGGGCCATTGAATGGCCTACTCGCGATGATGACACTGCCTAGCAGGGAGGCGGTTGCGCTGTGGCAGCTGGCGGGCGTAATCCTTTGCAACGGCGCGCTGCTGATTACCATCCTGGTGGCTGGCACGCTGAAGCTGGCGGCTGCGCAGCTGGTGACGCCGCTGCTGCTGACGCTTGGTTTCATTGAGGGTGCTCGGCTGCTGTGCAGCATTGGCCTGTTCAGGAAGCACCCCAAGGAGAACCTGTGCGCGCTGTGAGGCGGCAGCGTGCTTGGCTAGCAGTGCAGTGTGAAGTTATCGTTGTGAAGTTTATGTGTGTTTTGTGACCAGTCGGCAGAGGTGCTTGCGGTGCGGCGGCCTTAGCAGCTGGGGCGTGCATCTGCAAATCCCCTGCTCTGAGTTGGTTGGCTGGGCTCTCCCTGGTCGCTGTGTGTAGGCTAGGGGTGGATGTATAGATTTACGTGATTGGGAGATCCCTCGATTGCTGTGCAGCTCCTGGCATAGCAGCGTCATGAACACATTGCAGGGGTTAACAGCTAGGAGCTCCTCTGCAGGCAGGGGTTCAGCATGTGCACTAACCTGGGGTTGAGGTGTTTAGGTAGGCAGAAGGGGGCAGGGGCAGCAGGTGGGCGACACTTGCTGGTGTTGAATGGCTGTGTGCCACACACGCCCAGTGCACATCTTCAGGCGCCTTGTCCTGTGCTGAGCGTGTGCTGAAAGTTGTTGCAGATCAGGGCACTTTGTCTTGGTGTGGGTTTGAGATAGACTTCAGCAAGCGAGGTGTGGGGTGGCTTGTGAATTCAATGCTGTTACACACTGTGTTTACTAATCTTGCGTCTCTTGTCCATGAGCAGTCGTGTGCAGGTTGGTTGCCGTAGCCGCTTTGGAGGTTGGAGTGCTTCCTTTCATGGTTGCTGCTTGTCAACTTGCAGCGCTATGCTGTGTGCTGCGTTGTACGGCGGCGATCTGCTTCTGATCAACAGATGTGGTCCGTTGTAGCACACGGCCGGCACTGCTGCCACCTTAATGCACGTCATTTGTACTTGATAGGGGGTCAATGCACTGGCGGAGTTAAGCCTGAGAGAGCTGACAGCAGCATCTGCCCAGCTGGTGGATGTGGGACCTCCTTCATCCTTGAAAGGTGAAGACAGCAAACACGGAAGCCACAGCACAATTGTTGCCGCAATGCTGCTGTGGTGACTTGGGATGGCGCACGTGAGGTAGACCAACGCGAAGCTGCGCAGCTGTGGTGTCTGCTGTTGTGTTGTGGATTATCTGAAGCACTGTTGCAGCTGTTGAGAGATTGTCGCCTGTCACAAGGTGCTGAGTCTTCCTGGAGCATGGCGTTGCCTGTGCAGCCCCTCTCTACTAGGACAGGCTGTTCAGTGCTGGGTTGGCTTGGCAGTCCTCGTCAACATGACTGTCCAGCACAGCGCAAACGGGCAGCAGGTGCAGCATCAGTTGCAAAGTGCTGTCCGTACAGCAGCTGCTGGTGCCTCCACTTGTGCTGTTGTCTTGTGGCAGGTTATGCCACCGTGTATTGTGTGTGCGTTGACAGATGATTGCTCTCTCAGGATCGGAGCTTGCAGGTGCATCCTAGGTTGTATTGTATTTCATGCATGCCGCAGTTGAGACGTCTGATTCTAACAGGACATGCGGTGTGTTATAGCATGTATGTTACACATTTACTGCGCAGCAGCTGCTTGATGGGCAACAGCAGCACGCCTCTGATGCTGCCTCCCACAATCTCTCCATAATTGATTTGTTTCATCTTTGCATCGATCCACTTTTCAATGGTAACCAACAACGTCCAATTGCTGATCAGACTCTGATAAACAGTCTTCTCAGCACGCAGCATGCGTACTTCTTTCAGAAGGCAGTGCCAGTGATGCCCCGGGCTCAGGTTGAGCAGATCTGCTCTAGAGTCTGCAGAGCATGCCGGCCAGCTTACATGCAGCTGCAGGAGCATGTGCACAGGCCGCTGCTAGTCCAGCGATGCCGCCATCAATGCCATGTTACATATAAAGCCACAGTCAAGCTGCGCATCTTGCTTGTACAGGCTGTACAATGTGCTTTGAATCGGGAATTCCCCCACTCAGTTCAATTGCTGACATGGCAGTGCTGTACCCCTCAACGCTCATCAACAGTACAATGTTGAAGCGTGCATCCTGGCAGGAAGCTTGAGGTAGTACGATCTTTCAGGCCCTGGAGCTCGCAAGCATTGTGGCCAACAGTCCAACGGTGCACAGCAGTAGTGGACTTGCCATAGTCCACTGCCCACCAGCAATCAGCCTTCCTGCGGCAATCAGCTGAGCTTGATCAATATGTTGCATGCCACCAGAGTGTCGAGGCTGCAAATCACTGGTTGGCCACAAGTGGCCAGCATATGCAGTATCAGTGCTACGAACCACGACACTGTCTGCGCAATGGCGCTGCAAGAACACACCAACACGCTACATCCGCACATCCACGCACACCTGCACGTAGCAGCCAGCCCCGATACCCTCTAGTTGAACACAGAAGTATTGACATATGGGTATCGGATGGCCTTGTCCATGCGGCGAATGCATTCCCTGAACAGCGCAGCTGCCAAGCCTGGCAGCTCCAACACATCCTGCTGCTGCTGCAAGTACCTCAGCTGCTCATATTGCAAGAGCTCCAGCTGCACCTTCTGCTGCATCCCACTCCAATGCTGCAGCCGCTCAGCACCACCTGCCAGCCAGATTGCTGCCAGCAGCAGGCCCTGGCAAGCTGATACTGCTGGACTCTGCATGAGCAGCTGCACCTCCAGCAAGCCCCACTGCTTCACACACTCTGGCTGCTTCAGCACGAAGTCAGCAATGTGACTTGCTGCATGCTGAGCCAGTTGAGTCCTAAGCTGGGTTGCAGTGTCGCCTAGGGCTGCTGCCTTTGGCATCAGCTGCACCAGAGTTTCCAGCTGAAAAGGTGTGGCGCTCACAGCATCCACCAGCTGCTGTAGCAGAGCCTGAACCTGGTACTGGTCTGCCAGCTGGTACAGTGCTGCCACCTGCAAGGCCAATGGTGCAGGAACATGCTCTGCAGCGTCAGCAGGGGCAAGCAACGTGTAGTCGCTGCACTCAAGGTGGTGCTATTGCCTGGGTACACCACACATAGGCATGGCACTGTGCACACATACAAAGTCCTTGCATGTACCCCCATGCCCCTACAGACACCTGCGCCCTGTACACGCCCAAAGCTGTGTACACGCATATTTCGTTGTGACCACTGCAATCACAGCCCACCTGCTCCACTGTGCACCCACACGCACACATGTACGCACGTCCTGAAGCTCTTGCCTTTGTACCCCGACACCCATATATGGGTGGGCTTATATAAGCCCACCCCTAAACCCACGCACCCATCACATGTCTACACAGCGCACCTGCTGCACAGCCACCTGCACCTCCAGCCCGTACATGTGCTGCAGCAGCAGCTGCATCACCTCAGGCTCTGCCTCCTTGATCACTACCCTGCCACTGCTTGCTTCCAGCATGTCGCTGCTCACAAACATGGCCCTGAACACAGCACTTGCTGCACTGAGCACCACTTTGTGGCATGAGCGGGCCTGGCCATCCCTCTCAGTGACGATTACGCAGTCGCTGAGGTCCGTGCATTCGTAAAAGAGCGCCATGTTGCTGCCTGAGGGAGGCAGGACCAGCACATGTTGCGCTTTGCTGGTGCTAGCCAAGGCCATGTTTGCTGCTCGACACGGTAGCCTGCTTGCTGATACCAGGGCGGAAGATAACCTCCTAGTAACCAAAATCAAGATCTTGTGATTGAGGTGACAACCAGATACATGTGCGCATATCTAATAGAGTGCGGATCATGGGATCATGGTAGAACCCGCAAGCTTGCAGTGACACGTGCTGCGTGCTGCGATCGACCGCTGGGATGCAGCCATTGCAATCAAATGTAAAAATGTCTGGCAAAACCACAAAATAGCTTGATGGTCGCGTGCTCGCAGCCTTGCAAGTCATCCAAACACAGACAACCAAATTGGTTGAACCAATGTGTCTTTCTGCCACCACAGTTGCTACCTTGCTATTAAAGCCTTCCAGCAACAACCTGCCTAATGTTTGATACTGCCCTAACGTATGTAGCGTAGGCGCAAAGCCCTTTCGCCCTAGCAACAAAATGACACA
>RWJK01001565.1:12243-52001 GCA_004335835.1 Scenedesmus sp. ARA3 | reverse complement strand
CGCACTTCAGCAGTATCACACTTTCAACATTGACATATGTTTACTTTGTTTGGGCCGGCAAAACCTCTGTATGGTAAGCGTGAAAGCCAGCCGCCCGGGTGTAACTTGAAAAGGCCTTTCTTGGGCAGATGTCTGATGCTCGATCCGACATGTTGATGCCCGTTCGACCGTATCAATCGTGCCGTGAAAGTGCCCCAGTCGTAGGCGCGTTTTGACCGGGCCGGTTTTATGGAGAACTGGCCAAAGTCTCAACTTGCAAATACACAAGACCAATGCACTCACGCGACAACAGCCCCAACAGAACTGCTGAGTTGTTCAACCGCTGTAAAAGCCGTGAACGCCCTGCACCCAGTGGCGCTATCAACAGACAGCCAATGAAACCTAGCACAGCAAACAGCTGCTGCGTCGCTGCAGTTTTAAAATTGCAATGGAAATTTCCAAGTGTCACCTGTAACCTCTGTACAGCCAGGAGCTGCTGCACATGTTCACAAACAACTGTGCACCAATTGAAGCTAACCTCTGCCTGCTGCTGCAATAGAAGCAGCTCCAGCACGTTTTGATGCAAGTCGCAGATGTTGCCGCAACATCTATGACAGATCTGTGCGCCTGAGCATTACCCGGACATCATAAAACCACGATGATGTGGGTCCTGACAGACCTCAACTGCAGCGCTGCAGTAGGATGAGGATCTGATGAAAGCAGATGAAGAACAGAGAGAACTTACTGATCCCAGATGAAGAACAGAGTGAACCATATGACACACGCGTACGTATCTCGTATGCAAAATTATTTTCAGCTCCCTCCTGCAAGCTTGCACTGCAGGCTGCGCCACAACACCTTCATGGCATTTGCACAAGAAGGACAACAAACACCGATTGATAACCAAACAAACATGGTACTCCAAACCGCATGGAACAATCATCAGTATGGCCTTTTGACCGCGCACTGGCTGCTTGCTGTTTGCTGTAAACAATTGCATCATAAAAAACAAGATTAACCCGACCCCACTGTGCATTGGGTCAACAGTGGGGCCTTTCAATGAAGAAGCTGCATGCGACCAGCAGCACATCATGTGCCAATGATTGGCTGCCGCACGGCTGCACCTTCAAAATCACGATCATCTCGACAATCAAGCCATAGCAGTGGGACATGCTGGTGTACGCTGTGCAAGCTGCATGCCCAACGTAAAGCTAGTGCAGTGCGGCACCCCAAGAGCTGCCACCACACCAAGTGCCACTGGAATGCCCCCGCAAGCTTGCTCACGTTCAAGCCAGCTGCATGCGCCCTGCACTCCACAGGAAGGTGGCCCACAGCTGCAAAAAACAACACCTGGGAGCTCCACATGGCCTTTGCATTGCATTCTGCAAATGGCTTTGCTTTACACCAGATGTAAACACTTCTGCTTACTACTTGAGTAGCTGGCAGCACCTGGGAGCTCCACAGTAGTCATGTTAAAGCCAGTGGGATCACAATGCGCACCGCAGTGGCGGCCAGACTGCAGTGCTGCATGCACAGCTTGTGCAAAGCATCGCTGGGCTCATTAAAGCTCACACAAGCTGTCTCTTGGTCAGGCAAGGGGGATCACAATGCGCACCACGCTCGCATGCAAGCTGCGCTGCCCCATACGCAACTTCATCACAGCATCATCCGGCTTGTAAAAACCGCGCACATCATCTGCACTAGCAAAGTCATACCACACACCCCAATCAGCAGTCTTGTCAATATCCTTGCCCCAAACATACTCATCCTTGCCCAGTGCAGCCCTGCCACCTGTGCCATAGCGGATGGGCTGCACTTTGACAGCCGCGGTAAGCTTACGCTGCATATCAATCATGGTTGGTACAGTGCTGGGATCCTTGAGCACATTGGCAATCATCAGCCGCACCTTGGCTGGCGCAAACGACTTGTCCGAGCACTCCTTGAGGCCTTTTGCAACAGGGATGACACCCACGTCTGTCTCGAGCGAAAACACAATGCGCGCAGCACGCAGCGCAATGCGCCGCATTGCAGTGATGCTGCCTTCCTTGATTCCCCTAGCTACACAAGCACGCAAGTCCTCAAGGGAGCGCCAGTCATGCCAGCCGCCGAAATCACCCATGTAGCTGTTGTTTGGCAGTGTTTTGAAGCCAAAAAAACGCCGGGTCTTGTGTGATGGCAGCGGCATGGCCCTCACGCACAACCAGGCCGGCGCTCTTGCAGCCATTGATCCATGTGTCATACGCTGCTGCAAGCGCCCTGACATCAGCAGGGCTGCGGTCCTTGACGTCCTGCAGCAGCAGCAGCGGCAGCAGCAGCAGCAGCAGCAGCAGCAGCGGCGGCAGCAGCAGCAGCGTAGCAGCAGCGGCAGCAATAGCAGCAGCAGCGGCAGCAGCAGCAGCAGCCTGTCACTAGGAGCAACCTACAGTCTGTTGTGAACTGGGCTGCCTGGACCCCTGTGACTGGTTCCATTCGCTGGGGGTGTAAGCATGTGACAAGTGCATCAGAGGGTTTGTTCTCCTGTAGGGGCAGCACAGCAGCGCTGCTGCTGTTGATTAGCACCTGCTGGGCTAACTTGTGCAGCCCACCGTGGCGCATGATGCAGGCTGCATCACTGCAGGACTACTGTATGCGCTGGGCTGCAGCTGACAAGCGAGTGCGATAGAAACCACACACATAGACATGTGCAGTACATGGGCTTGCAGCAAAGCTGGGTTACTTTGTGCCTGCTGAGACTCACAGCAATGTACAGTGCTCTCAGCTTTGCAGGGGCTGTGGGCCCTGTGCAGTCGGCACAGGCTGCCAGCCGCACAAACAATGCCAGGAAAGCAACAACCGATATGATCCAGCAGGTCGCCATGGCGCTGCAGCAGCAGCAGCCGATCTAGGTCACGGTCCTAGTGACGGGTGGCACTGTGTGTTCCGACTATCTCACTTGCTGCGTAGGCGATCACCGAACAAGACTCAATACACATCAAATGAGTCTCTTATTTGTACGTGAGATGCATGTTGAGTAACGTGAGATGCTGGTAGATCGCGGTGTGGTATTGACACGGGATTTGATCACGTGTGGTGTTGCAAGGCTGAAAAATCGTTCGACATGTACAACACATGATAATATTTTTTTGTTTTGGAAAGTCAAGACGGTTTTCTCTGCATGCAGCGCGACCCTCCAAGAACTTCAAGGACGAATTCAGTTCAAGGCTGAAGTTCATCCTTCCAGGTGCCCGGGTGATTGGAACATTGTTGATGACGTTGCCCAGAGAGGCACTGCGTGTTATGCTATCTACAACAGTAAGAAAACAATTAAAAAGGGTGCCTTGTATTGCTACTGGCAGTGTGGACGATGTCACGAAGGAAGGGAGAGCCCCACATGGGGATGGGAACAATCTCACATCAGTACACTGCTACTACAGCGTAGTAGCGCCTACGACACACCAAGTAGTTTGGTTTGGGCTGTCAGGCCGTAGGCTGTAGCACAACACATGGCTCATTCACATCATACTGCTCACTGTGACATGCCATGCAGTGCAAGAAAAGCTTCAGAGCAGGTGCTGCAGCTCGACGGCACGTCCTCCCACAAGGCGCCACACTCAGCACATATTCAGTGGCTGCCACAGTTCGGACTGGTGGTTCAAAGCAGCAATTGAAGGTGCAAAACTTGCGTAATGTCGCTGGAGAGAGAACTTCTACCAATAACTGCGCTGATCACCAGCCGCTGGCGACTGTGACACTCCGGGCCATGGTTGGTCATTGTCCCATGCTTTGACATCAGTGCTTCATCTGCCGCTGTCTCCTGCAAATCTTTCACACTCGTGTTTGAAGCACTGCAAACACTGGTGCGGCTTGGCTTGCAAAGCACAATTGTGGAGAACAGCATACTTGCCGGAAGTAACTTGCCCATCAGCAGTTATGACATGCTGCTTGAGTTGCCGTGACAGGGTGATTCGCGCTGTCTGCACACACAGAAATGCATAAATATACAAGGATCTGCAAGCTTCGTCTCTATCATTGACGTCCATCCACTATACTGAGCAGCATCCCGTTTTGATCCCATCGACATAGCACTGTAGCCATTGCAAGTCGGCCATTCCCCATTGACAACGAAATATAGCTACTTATCAAACCTAAATCGATTGAAACAAGTGGAATAACTGAGCGTGTACCTTTGGCTGGCGGTGACTACTCTGCTGAACTCGAACTGCTTGTTAGCCCACTCGGCTGGGCTAGTCTAGATGCAGCATTTCAGCGCTTTTGCTGCGAATGTTCAGACACCCGGGCATGTGCGGCTGCAGGCATATGCTGCAAGCCAGTGGGCACAACAGTGGCCCAGCACACCAGTGCAGCAGCAGCGCTTTGTAGCCCAACACAGAATAGCCACCAGCAGCAGCCACAGGGATGTATCCTGCTTCAGTGGACCTACTCAAGTGTGCACGTCCTTACACTCTGTGCAATCAAGCAGAGGTGGCAGCAGCAGCAGCAGCAGCAGCAGCAGGGCAGGAGGCACGGCTGGCTTGCAGCATGTCAGCTACAGCAGTAGCGTGGTTTGTGGAGCAGCCAGCAGCAGCAGTGCTAGCATAACAAGCAGCTTACAGTTGGCTGTGCCCAATCAGCAGCCATCTGCAGTAAATGGCAGCACTGTAGAGGTTGACAGCACAGCTGCTGGTGCCAGCAGGCTGTCAGCATGGCTGCAAGCACGCCGCAGCAGAGCCAGCAGCAGCAACAGCTCACCCAGCAATGCTGACATCAGCAGCAGCAGCAGCAGCAGCAGCAGCAGTAGCAGCAGCAGCAACTCCAATGGGTCTGCTAGCCATGACAGGGCAGCAGCATCAGGTGCACACCTGTTGTCGAGTCTGCAGTCACACAAGCCAAGCACTAGCAGCGACAGCAGCAGCACAGCAGCTGCCATTACACAGCAGCAGCAGCAGCAGCAGCAGCCAAGCGGTATGTCACCCCTGCAGGACCAACTGCCGCTCCCTGGTCAACAGCAGGAGCAGCAGCAGCAGCAGCAGCAGCAGCACCAGCAACCAACAGGCACCGACGAACCCCCTCCGCAGGTACTCGCAGGCAAGCCGCCTTGGCCTCAGGACAGGCTGCAGCAGCAGCACCCACCTGCAGCCGAGCAGCAGCAGCAGCAGCAGCAGCAGCAGCAGCAGCCGTTTGACCCCTCAGAGCTCCCAATCATGGACCGGGTACGGCTGCTGCGCAACCGCATATCTGCGCGGGAGCAAATGCGGCGCGGCAGGAGCCAACCACCTAGCGATACACAAAGCGACGGCAGCAGCAGCAGCAGCAGCGGTGATAGCAGTGACAGCGGTGTTGTCAGCAGCATGCGGCGCAACTACCGCTATCACTTGGCTGGTATCAGCAGCAGTGAGCTTGAGCGGCAGGTGCTCGCTGCCTGCTACGCTGCGGGCGTTGCTGGGGCAGCGAGTGGGCTGGTTTTACAGCATGTAGCCAACAGGAGGTGAGTTCGGTCATGGTAGTATTGTTCAATTGTTGGTAGGCTGTTGCTGGAGCAGCAGCGTGCAGCAGTTGCACCCACCGCCCACTTGAACAGCTGTTTGCACATCCATCTTCTTTGCAGGGTTTCGCCGCACCCGCAGTCGGCCGCTGTTCCATGCAGCCTGCCTCACTGGCTGCCTGGTTGCTTGTCTCACTGAATGTCTGCCCGCGTCATCAAACTGCGGCCCATTTCTCTGCTGCAGGGTGTCCGCACATCTTCAGTCGCTGCCGCTGTGCCTGGCAATCTGTCCAACTGTCAGACTGCCTACCTGTCTGCCTAACTGTCTGCTGCAGGGTATCTGCAACTCCTGAGTTTCTGACTGACATATTTCTTGGTTGTCTGCTGCTGCAGGGTGTCAGCGCACCCTCCGTCGCTGCCGCTGTTCCTGGCAGCCTGCCTCAATGACTGCATCTCTTGATGCCTGGTTGCCTGTCTGACTTGCAGCGTATCTGTCTGCCTATCTATCTGCTGCAGGGTGTCCGCACATCCTCAGTCGCTGCCGCTGCTCCTGACTGCATTTGCCACTGGCTGCCTTTTTACTGCCTGCTTGCCTGTCTGTCTGCTGCAGGGTGTCAGCGCACCCAGAGTTGCTGCCGCTGCTCCTGACTGCATTTGCCACTGGCTGCCTTTTTACTGCCTGCTTGCCTGTCTGACTTGCTGCCTGTCTGTCTGCTGCAGGGTGTCAGCGCACCCAGAGTTGCTGCCGCTGTTCCTGGCAGCTTGTTGACTGGCTGCCTTTCTTACTGCCTGCTTGCCTGTCTGACTTGCTGCCTGTCTATCTGCTGTAGGGTGTCAGCACACCCTCAGTCGCTGCCGCTGTTCCTGGCAGCCTGCCTCAATGGCTGCCTTTCTTACTGCCTGCTTGCCTGTCTGACTTGCTGCCTGTCAGTCTGCTGCAGGGTGTCAGCGCACCCGCAGTTGCCGCCGCTGCTCCTGGCTGCATGTGCCACTGGCTGCATGTCTTACTGCCTGGTTGCCTGTCATGCTTACTGCGTATTTGTTTTTTTATTTATCTATTGCAGGGTATCCGCACACCCTCAGTCGCTGCCGCTGTTCCTGGCAGCCTACAAGCGGCTGGAGGCGCAGTATGAGGCCCATGTGGCGCAGGAGTGGCTGCGGCGCGCACCGCCCATCATACGCAGCGCGGACGAGGTGCGATGACGCACTTAACTCCTGCGTTGTTTTCCTTGATATCCTGCTGCTGCATGCGCATATGCATGTGCGTGGGTTTACCATTTGGGTTTGGGTGTTGGCTGCAGCAGTGCATACAGCAGCGCAAGCAGTGCGGCAAGTTTCCCGCTGAGCAGCCTACAAGCGGTTGGAGGCGCAGTACGGGGCTCATGTGGCGCAGGAGTGGCTGCGGCGGGCACCGCCCATCATACGCAGCGCAGATGAGGTGTGTTGTGTTTTATGTTGGTTGCACGTGCGCGTGCATGTGTGTGTATGTTTGTGGTTGCTGGTGGTGCCGGCTGCAGCAGGGCATACAGCAGCTCAATCAGTATGGCAAGTTTTCAGAGTATTGAAAAGCGCTGACCTGACTTCAAGCGGCTGGAGGCGCAGTACGGGGCCATATGGTGCAGGAGTGGCTGCGGCGGGCGCCACCCATCATACGCAGTGCGGACGAGGTGCGATGATGCAGCCGGCGCGTTGTTGTTTGCTCGATAACCGGCTGCCACATGCGCTTATGCATGTGTTTCGGTTGGAGGCGCAGTACGGGGCCCATATGGTGCAGGAGTGGCTGCGGCGGGCGCCACCCATCATCCGCAGCGCAGATGAGGTGCGATGATGCAACCGGCGCGTGGTTGTTTTGCTTGATAACGGCTGATACATGTGTTTGGATGAGAGGTTGTATGGGGGCAGGAGTGGCTGCAGCGGGCGGCGCCCATCATGTCGCAGCGCAGATGAGGTACGCTGGTGCAGTCAGCGACTGGCTCGTGTGCTTGAGAATTGCTGCTGCATGCGCATATGCCTGTGGAGAACTTTGGGGTTTGTACGGGGGCCATGTGGCGCAGGAGTGGCCTGCGGCGGGCACCGCTCATCGTTCGCAGCGCAGATCAGGTGCAATGATGCAGCCGGCGCGTTGTGTTTTGCTCGATAACCGGCTGCTGCATACGCATGTGTTTGGGTTTGGGTTTTGAGTTTGTATGGGGGGCCATGTGGTGCAGGAGTGGCTACGGCCGGCGCCGCCCATCATATGCAGCGCAGGTCATGTACGCCGGTGCAGCCGGCGCCTGCTTTGTTTGCTTGGTTGTCTGCTGTACGTGTGAATGCGTGTGTCTGAATCTGTGCATGTATAGCTGCAGGCAGCTGCGGCTGCAGCAGCACACATACTAGGGCTAGCTGTAGAGCGGCACACTGGACCAAGCAATGCTCATATGGTGCTGCTGCTGCTGCTGCTGCTGCTGCTGCTGCTGCTGCTGCTGCTGCTGCTTGGCTCCTCCTGACTGCTGAGTGCAGGTCCCGTTGCGCCTGCAGCAACTGTCGCAGCTGATGGGTGGCGCAGATCAGCAGGCAGTGCTGGCGCTCACTCGGCGCTGCCCCATGGTGCTAGGGGTGGAGGCAGGCCTGATGGCGCCACGCTTGGATGGGCTGTGCAAGCTGCTGCAGCGGCCAGTCGAGACCGAGGTGAGGAATCAAAGCATGTTGCTGCTGCTGCTGTGCTGTGCTGTGCAAGAAGGCGTCGGCGTAAGCACAAATGCAGTTGGACGGGGTCCAAAGGCTGTGTTCATGTCCTGCGGCCATTAGATCGAGCACTGGCTTGCGGCCATTCCTGCAGCCAACTTGCTCGCCAAGCGTTCACGGCATGTGCACCACCGCAGACCACCCCAGATGTCTCGGCTAAGGCTCTTGTTGAATGGATAGCCTCATCCTGCAGGCTGCGCCCGCGCTGCAAGTGCTTCAGTCCAGAAAACGTGCTTCACTGAACTGCAATGCTGCGCATTGTTTGTTTATGCCTGCAGGGCAGCCTCATCCTGCAGGCTGCTCCTGCGCTGCTGGCCATGGACCCGGGCACACTGGCTGTCAAGGTGCAGCGGCTGGAGCTGCTGGCACAAAAGCACCCCAAGTGGGCAGAGGTGTGGCCACTTGACGCTATTGTGTGATTTTTTTGTTTTGTTTTGTGGTTGCTTGTGTTGCAACAGATGGACTCGTTATGGCGCAGGGGCGCAGCAGCACCTCAAGCAGAGGTGATGTGATGCTGACATGGTTTGAGGCATGCAAGTTTGAGCCAGGTGCATGCTTTTGCAACAGATGTGGTTGTTAAGGTGCAGCAGCTGGAGCTACTGGTGCAAAGGATCCCAAGTGGGCAGAGGTGCGGCCACTTGACGCTGTTTTGAAAGTTTGTGGTGCTGTTCTGGGTGGTTTGCGTCGCACCAAAACCGCTCGTCATGGTGCAGCGTGTGCAGCTGCTTGCACGAAAGCATCTCAAGTGGGCGGAGGTGGGCAGCGCTGGCACGGCTGCTTCATCACTGCGTTCGATACAATGGCGTCAACCCAGCAGCAACTCGGACAGCCAGCGTTTGCACCGTGCAGCCACAACATCTGCAATCTGGGCAATCTGGCTTTGCTGGCCTGCCTGCCTGCCTGTCACTGTTGCATGCTGTTGCTGCTGCTGCCGCAGGCGTACGCGCGCTGCCCCAGCAAAGGCCGGGCCGTGCTGCTCACGTACAGCCTCAAGCGCCAGATGCGTCTGGTGTTCCTGGCTCAGCAGGGCTTGCAGGAGAAGCAAGACAGGCATGGCGGCACCTGCTGCCTCAGCATGTCTACCATCATGGCTTGGAGTGAGGAAAAGATGCAGCAGCTGCACCCGCAGTACGCTGCGTGGTACAGCAAGCATGCTGCGGCAGCAGTAGAGGCGGAGACAGCTGCGAGGGCGGCAGCAGCAGCAGGGGCAGAGGGCAGGGGGCATGCAACTAGGCATGGTGCTGCTGCTGCTGCTGCTGGTGGGGATGCTGCGGGGGGTGCCGGTGCTGCAGCGGACGTGCGAAAACCAGCAGGAGCGGCGGCGGCGGCAACAGCAGCTGCTGCTAGGGATGTGAGCTCCGTGCCGTGGTGAGGCCTGCCTGCACTGCAGCTGCTGCTGTGTTGAAAGCTTGTTGTAACAGGACGAGTATACACTGCTCCAGGATCCCGAAGGACCTTGGTAAATGCATAGCTGAGCACCTTCAAGCAATGCTAATCTGACAACATAGGGGCAGAAGCAGGAGCTGCACATGCTAATCTGAGGTTCAGCAGCCATGGTGGCCTTTCGGCGGACCACTTCTTGCCATGTGAGTACGCAATATGTTGCATTGTGCTTGTGCTTGTAATGAATGCAATAGGCAACTTTATAATGCTGGACCAGAAGACCCCCGCCCAAGCCTCCTGATGTATGTGTGGTGTCATGACTGCCAGTCGGAGGGGCAGCGTGTGTGCTGGTTTTGGGTTTAGGCCTACGACAGGCACAAGAGAGCAATGTCCTACATACTAGGCAACATGCCTCTTGAACATTGCAGTATGCGTGGATTGATGTATCTTGATCCGAATCGACCTGGAGGGTTGAGGCATGTACTGCAGCTCGTAGTAAGTTACAATTGACTGACCCCCTTCATACCACCTTGCGTCCAAGATGTACGTGCAGCACAGCAGCGCAGGGCGCAAACGCAGCGGCCCCCTGCGCAATGCACCGGGCAGACGCCGCATCGCGGCACCAGCGAAGTGTGTGCCCTGCAACTCCTTACACCAGTAGAAGCAGTCCCACGTGAAGCAGCAGTGCCTGGAACCCGAAACCCATGGCCACTCGGAACTCTGGAGGCACCCCCTGGAACACACAAAACCTTTGCGGTTGGAACATGCATTGTTGCAGCACACACAGTGCAGAGCTCCAGCCGACACCTTGACACCCTTCTGTGCTCATACGTCTCCCGTCAACTGCACAGCATCATGATGTTGCTCACAAGCACAAACATACTGGCACAACAGCTCAGAACCTGAAAAGCACCCCTCAGATATCAGCGCGTGGCAACTGTGGGAAGCAGCAGCACTGTGTGCACGCAGCTGTAGCATGTGTGTGTGTGCTGCAAACCACACATGAGGTGAGTGGAGGCACTGGCTCATCACACAGCCCCCACTTGCAGGCATATGAAACAACAACCAACTGTTGCTGCTCAAACAGCACCGCTTTGAACCCCCAGGGACAGTAACAACCATACCGTACGCCCACACACGCACGCCCACACATCAAACACCCTCGTGTAGAAACGCATATCAATCTGCCTGACTAACCGCGCTGCATACGCCACAAAAGGTGACTGCATCAAACAGCACATGCTTTTGGTGTACATGCAGCCGGAGAGGCCCATAGCTCAACCTTTCGGAAGATCACGCAATACATGCATTGTTAGTAGTAAACGTTGTGGTCTTAATAGTGAGATGATTTGAACAAGTCTCTGACCATGCATGAGGACGCATGACATAGTATCAACTACCTGCAATGAGCTGCTCTGCTGATTCAAATTGCAGGCGCAACAGCCAATGCATGGCACAGGTGCAACAATGACAACACGAGATACGTACGCCAGACAGCCACATACTGCATAAACACACACTCGCCAGGAGCGAGATGTACGGCTGAGATCAAAACGTTTGAAACAGCACACACACTTCACCACCACCTTCACTTTGCCTTCACTTTGCCTTACTGCCACAGCCAGATCAGTATGGCCAACTTAGTAAGCGGCCAGGCACAACCAGCCAGTAACACTGCACGTAGAAGCTTTTCCAGCAACCAAGCCAGCGGCCGCCGCTGCTGCAGCGGTCATGCCTCACACACGAAAGCCAATGGTTGCATGTATCGCAGCTGCCTCTGATCACATGCGCTGCAAAACAAGAGAACCCTTTTGCTTTCAGGAGTGCTTGAACTGAACCATCACCATACAGAACCACATCGAGAGTGCCCAGGAGCTAGCGCTGTTTATCGTGTTCAGCACCATCATGCAGCCACTTCAATGTGCACAGCACAGCACCTGTGTGCACAACACAACACGCCTGCCTGGCATAGTTGTCTCAACAGATTCTGTTGGACACAGCCTGCTGTGGCATGTGCTGCACCTGCTGCTGATTGGGGAATCTCTATCAGGAAACTGCCAGATATCAACCGGTCCGCACAGCATGCAAATTTCTGACAGCGTATCAGTCAAGCCAATGTGTGATGTAGTCTAATATCGTGCAAATTCCTGACAGCGTATCACTAAAGCCAATGTGTGATGTAGTCCAAGTATCGTGAGAATGCGCAAGCAGGCGCAATACTCGCTTCACGCGTGCATTGTAGCAATTTGGCAGCCAGCTGTTGCGAATCAACAGCTGCTGATCAATTGGCTGACTGCTTTTGTGCTGCTGCATGGCTGCTGGCTGCTAGGCAATGGCCTAGAGCTTCCAGGTAGCCATGCAGCAGCATGGCAGCAGATGCCGCCATCAGAAACAGACACTTCAGAGCACACATAGTGCATTGCAGCCGTTGCTCGTGGCAAGGCTCACTCTGCGGGGCGCAGCAGCACGCCCGCGGGCACTGTGCAGCGGCGCTTGCCATGCTTTTGCTGCTGCAGAACAATCAGATGCATGGTTCTGTTTGAGAGTCCATGCATCTCCTTTCTTTCCCAGGCTGCGTCAGCTGCAGCTGTCATCACCACTTTTTGAAATGTGTTGTGACAGTTAGGGCTGCCCCAGCAGGATGCGTTGTGCAGCCGCCACATGCCACAACAAGCCATGGATGCTAAAAAAGGGTCCAGCTACAGCGCATGCATCTCCCTTCTTTTCCAGGCTGCATCAGTTGCAGCTGTGATCGCCTTTGTTGAAATGTGTTATGTGAACAGCTGCAGCAGGACGCGTTGTGCAGCCGCCACATGCCACAACAAGCCCCGGACGCTAAAAAGTTCCAGCTTTCGCGCCATGCCCGTACGACCATCAGCACACGACCCACAATTCACGGCAGCATCAAACACAGAAGAGCCAGGCCTGGCAAGCACCCACACATCAAGGCAGACGCACACGGCCCCAGCCGCATGAGCTGTGCAGCACTGTATGCATCAAACGTATGTGTGTAGCTGTAGATTAGCACAAGCAGCTGCTTGGCGACACGCGCTCAAGCAGCGCACACACGCAACACACACAGCTGCACATGCTGAGGCGCGGCACAAGTGCCAGTGACACAGCTGATGCAAGGAGAGCGCTGCGCGGTGCAGCTGGGGCTTGCACACCACACCTGAAAGTGTGGCGGTGCACTGCCTCTGCTGACTGCAACAGCTTGCTTGGCAGGCTGGCTGTGTGGACAAGCAGCCACAGGCATAGGTACACTTGTACACACTCGCCAAGGCCTGGCAGATGCCCAAAGCACACGCCAAGCAGCTCTCTTGTAAAGCACCAACCCCTGCTAAAGCGCGGGAGTGCCACTGCACATGCACCACATTCCGTGCTGCGCCTGCCAGGTGTGCAGGCACCTGCCAGCGGACTCGACGTGTTGTAAGATGATGCTGCAACCCCCACATGGTTTGGCGGCCAACTCGCACGCTGCGCTGCAGCCGTGGCAGACAGCAGCACAGCGTGCAGAGTACAGTAATCCTTGTGCAGCTGATATCACCCCCACCAGGCAAAGTGGCGCTAGGCTGAAAAACACCCTGATTCTTAGAGGACTAAACCCACACCTTAGGTTTTAGAAGAGGCCCGACTCAGCACCAGGCATGAGCAGCAGCAGTAGGACCGTGCACTACAGGTGCAGCAGCACCTGCAGCAGCACTGGCTGTATCTGCTGCCTGCTACTGCCCGGCAGTGCAAGCCAGGCCCACACCTCCAGAAGAGTGGCGCCATGGATGATGCACTGCCGCCTGTGTTGTGCCGTAGCAGAGATGCAGACGAGTACAAGCATGCATTGCGGCAAGCACAAACATGCGGCTTCTGTTCGGCGCATGCCTTCAGCATGTCAGCACAGCTGACGGCAAGGAACAGCACAGAAAGGGCGCCTGTGACGAGGCACTACACAACATGAAGGGCATGCTTTCCGCACCGCTCATGCGCCAAGCATGTCAGCGCAGCTCACGGCAAAGGGACACCACAGCAAGGGCGCCAGTGACGAGGCACTACACAACATGAAGGGCATGCATTCTGCGACGCTCATGCGCCAAGCATGCCAGCCCAGCTTGCGGCAAAGGGACAGCACAGCAAGGGCGCCAGTGACGAGGCACTACACAACATGAAGGGCATGCATTCCGCAACGCTCATGCGCCAAGCATGTCAGCGCAGCTCACGGCAAAGGGACAGCACAGCAAGGGCGCCAGTGACGAGGCACTACACAACATGAACGGCATGCATTCTGTTCCAGATCGCGCACAACAAGTCCCTGGACAGCAAGTGCTGCAGCTGCTGATTCAGCCGCCACTTGTGGCAGTGCGCATCTCGCCTAGCAGCAACTGCTCAGCGCTCAAAGGAACCCAAAAGAACGGCCATCAACACATGCGTTGAACCTCTCTGTGAGAATGAAACATAGCTAGACTTCGAACTCTCAGCGCGATCCAAGCTCTGCGTGCCAGCAGCTGCAGCTGCAGAGCACACCAACAGAGGACTGACAGGACAGAGGCTGCACTGCTGAGCTGACAATTGAACCAAGCTGCACAAGCATCTGAGCAACAGCAGCGTACAATTCAGCACAGCTTGCAGGAACCCTCTGGTGGCAGGCCTGACTGATCCTCTGTGTGCGTTCTAAAGCACACGAGCAGCAAACAGCAGTAGCAGTGCAGCGCACGTGTGAGTACCAGCGATGCATGATGTCAGCAACAGCAGCTGCAGCAGCAGCATGGTTCTGTGCATGCGTGCACTGCGCTGCTGTACACTGCTTTGTCCATCAGGGCAACCACACCAGGCGTATACCAGGCACATGTGTTGCAAGGCAGCAGGACGTGCGCCTTTGCATTCAATGCAACACTCCCGGCTGATCAATGCTAACATCAGTGCAGTAACAAACAAGGCGCAGACCAAACAGCCTACCTTTGAAGCCATGCAGATGCACACAGACACTCCTTCAGCCACGCACAAGCGCTAGCCCCAACTACACACAAGCCGCAAACTGGATGCAAACAAACACGCCACATCTCCCTGGTCAAACCTGGTCAAACCCATGATCCTAAACAAAGCAACTACATGCACAACCACCCTGTGACAGGCGTGCAGCAGCATGTTGCGCCAGCTCCTGGTATCGAGCCCACAACTACTCAACTCATGAAATCAAGCCCCTGACATCGGATCGGACACACCGCCAAGCTCAAACTAGAGCTAGAGCTAGCTAGAGGTTTGTGGTAGCGCCTTCGCCGGCCACATTGACAACGCTTGTTAGGCAGCACGCGCAGCTTGCAAGCGCTGCATACTGACTGCCCACGCTCGTGCGCGGGCGATACAGCTGCCAAGAGCAGCCGACAAAATAGCTGCATGGCACCTCCTGTGCTGCAGCAGACCGCAGCAGCCTACACACACCTTCAACGCAAGCAGTAGCATGAGTCACATCACAGTACAAGCTCAGGCAAAGGACCACGACAGCGAACACAAGAGTTCGCATGCACGCTTTCAGAGCAGCAGCACAGCAGGCGCTGCTCCTGCAAGCAGTGCTTGCGGTGACAATGACAAACAGGATGCATGTATCCGCAGCTGTGGCTGTTGTGGAACAACAGGCAGCCCACCACAACACATGCCGAAGGTCCGCGTACATCAATCACTGTAGTGCTCATGCTGTTGGAAATCTATTACTTTGACCAGGCGTGCGTTGAGGAAGAAGTGAAGCCACAAACCAAAGCACGGCTGGCTGATCAGCTGTGAAGCAGCACAGCAGTGCGCTGTGTTATGCCGCACAATGTAGACCGCCGCAGCAGCCAGCATCAGCAGGCGCAGCAAGACTGCCAGGCACAGATCAATCGGACATACCTCTGCAGATAGTATCAGAGCAACACCTGATTGCGCAGCAGTACGTGATGTAGGAAACACAAGCTCTGGCCATTTGTGTCTTGCCACACAAGGGAAGCAGTGTCTGGGCTCCTGAAATCAAGTTGTATGCCAAAACAACAGCACACGCAGGTTCGCAACCCTGCTCATTTGCTTGTGAGCGGGTACGGCGCAGCCCACACCTGACTGGCGTATGAACCGACTGTAGGCAGCTGCACACAGAAGACAGCAAAGACAGCCAGCAGCAAGGCAAAATCACATGCCCCCACGGCTAGCACGCTGCTGCTGATGCGCCTGCTGGCTGTGCGCAGTCAGCCTGTGCTCAATGAGCAGCTGTACGGCACGCCAGCTGCACCAGCCACCACACACACCACAGCAAAATACAAAGAAAACTATCCCTTAACAACAATGCTATGACACACGCACCCCAGCTGGTGCTGCACACCAGAAGCCAGTCGTGTTAATGCCGCAGGCTGTGCTGCTGCTCAGGAGGTGCAGTGCACGCCCTGCCGCAAGGCTTGCTGTGCCTTGTAACCTAACGCAGTCAATGGGCTGCGGACTGTTTCCTGCAAGTTCTGCCATTGCCAACAAGCCCCATATGTAAGCAGCAACCATGCAATGCCCGCGGCACTGCTCTGCTCTGCTGGCCGCCTTTTGCCGGCGATGCAGCCACCAACTCTAGCCAGTAGATTGCTGGCAAACGGCACGGCCAGCCGGTTTGCTAACACAGACACGTTTTCCCCATTTGCGTCCCGTGCTTATCATCCTCTTTAGCCTGCTGAGTTTTTAAGCTCCGAGTGTATGCCACAGTCAGCTGCAGCCAACTGCTGCTGGACTTGGCAGTCCAGGACAGCTGACCAACCGACAACTTCATGGCCCTGCCAGGAACGTCCCGCCAGTCGATCTGCAAGCCACGACAAGTTGATAGAACATTACGCGTACGGCACAGATATGCTGCCAGAGGTTTGGGACAACTTGCCACCAAGGTTAATACAGGCAGCCGCGAACCGTACAAGCAGGCTCACAAAGCCCAGTATGAATCTGAGCAACAGTTGCATATAAATGGCGAAGCCAGTAACAGGCCTCGGCGTGGGCGTCACAGGTGTGCCATTCCTCAGCTATTATGACGTCCCTCCCAGGCGCTAGTGAGCTGAACCTGCCGTGCTCAGAGTAACCAATGTCTTCATCAACGCGAACAAGGGAGGCTTAAAGCGTCGGAACGCCAGCACACATTCCATGTTGGCATCCCGCCACTGTTCACAACCATCCATCACGACAAGCCCGAAGTGCAGATTTAACCAAGTTACGAAGCAAAGCTTACCTCAACAGCTACAGATGGGTGTCGCTGCTTCCCAGTGGGGTGATGTGCTCCACGTGCGCCAGTCCAGGCATGCCGACGGTCTTATAAGGCGTACTTTAAAAACTTCATTGGTATCGAGGCAAACATCTGCTGATAGAAGCCCTTAGGTCCTTTTTAGTCTTGTATGCACAGCATCCAAGCCCCACCCAACTATCTACCCATCGCTGTGTCAAGACGAACGAACAATTTTCAAGATGATGCATCCACCCTGTCTACCCTTGTCATCCAAGGGTGACACCCCTTCGACTTCGATAACACATATCCCGTTTGAGTTCACTGCTCCAAGAAAGCTGACCACGGCATTTTTGACTTGTTTGCATACAGTTAAATGCAGTGCATGCATTGTTTGCTGCTTGTCTCTTGTTCACTCACCCCATGGTGCTGATGTACCTCGTCATTTGAACTTGCTGGTGTGCATTTCATGCCTGCTTGCATTTATTCGATTGATCGCGGGTGAACAGCAGTCGTTTGTGTCTTCGCATGACTTTAAGTTTTATTTTTCATCGCTTCAGCTCTTGCTGCTAAGTCCAGCTGCAGGTGTCGGACTGAGCTGTCCATAATGGCCAGCATGCTATACGGCCACCTCCCGCAAGTAATCGGAGTTGTAGGCGCTGGTCAAATGGGATCCGGAATAGCTCAGATCTGCGCTACCAAGGGCCTCGACGTGCTCATCAATGACCGGTCTGCAGACCTGCTGGACAGGAGCATGCAGTCCATCCGTAAATCGCTGCAGCGGCTCACGCAGAAAGGCTCCCTCAGCAAAGAAACAGCAGACGAGGCTCTGGGGCGCATCCGCACCGAGACCTCGCTGGAAGTGAGCTGGCAGCACAGTCAGCAGCAGCAGCGGGCAGCAGCAGCAGCAGCAGTGCCCATGCAGTTGTAACTGTCATGCAAACTGCCCTCAGCGCAGCCCTGGCATGTAGTGTATCAGCCACAATCCTTGCAACAGTTTGAATATGTATATGTCTTATCTGTACGCATGCAGGGCCTGCGCCATGCGGACTTTGTGATTGAGGCAGTGGTGGAGGATGAAGCCATCAAGCGCAACATCTTCCAAACACTAGACAAGGTGCGCAGCAGCTAGGCAGGCAGCAGAGTTTGGAGCTGCGAACATGTGATGCATTTTGATGCATACATTAGCACTGCTACATGGCCATGCACAGCATGGCTGGGACACACAGCACGTGGTGTAACAGGCAGTTGACTGCAACAACATTCATCGCTAGGGCAGGCTGGCAGCCTGCAGAGCTTGCAAAGTAACAGTTGCTGAGCACCATATGCTTGCAGGAGTGATACAGCTCAGCAGTGCATCCGTTAAAACCCTGCAGCTGCTGCTGCAAAGCCATTGCACACATCGCCAGCGGCGCTGCAGTGCATGCCACGAAGCCCTAGTTGCAGCTGCAGTGCAACTCGAGCACAGCTGCTGGCAGCAGCTACGCTTTGCACGTGCAAGCCTGCTGGGTATGCGCGCAGTCTGCTTGCGTGCTGGCCTGTTTGCTTGCTGCAAGCAGGAAAGTTTTAGTCAAAACGCTGCACCCAGCCCAGTCCTGCATTGTCATGGTCCTGCACTGCCTGCTTCTGCACCCGTTTGCTGCCATCTTCCACACACCTTATGACCCATCTTTGCAATATGCCGTATGCCTGCACATCTCTGCTGCTGTGCTGCAGGTCACGTCACCCACTTGCTGCCGTCTTTGACACATCTTCGCTGTATGCCGCATGCCTGCAGGTGACGTCAGTGCACACCATCCTGGCCTCCAACACCTCCTCCATAAGCATCACCAAGCTGGGAGCAGCAACCAGCAAGCCGCATAGAGTGGTGAGGGGCAGCAGCGGCGGCGGCGACGGCGGCGGCGGCAGGAATCTCAGAGGTCGCAGTTTCTGCAGTCTTTATCCTTATGATACAGCGGTATAAGAAGCTGCTAGCAGTACGCAGCCGGCGCACGTTTGACGGCTATGGCCGGGGGCAGGCATGACGTATGTGGTGTGCGCCTGCATATGGTGCTCCCCGAGGGTCGTTTGTGGCCCAGTGTGGTTTGCAGTCCTGCTGCTACCACTAGAAACTAGAGCCGTCTTATACACCCCTTTCTCACCACTCCTCTCATCTGTTATGGTTCCTCTCCCACGTTCTGCCCACCGCTGTAGATCGGCATGCACTTCATGAACCTGGTGCCGCTGATGAAGCTGGTTGAGCTGGCACTGCCATCTGTTGTTCTTCACGTCACTCCTGTCACTACTGTCACTACTGTCATTCTTGTCACATCTATCACTGCTGCAGATCGGCATGCACTTCATGAACCCTGTGCCGCTGATGAAGCTGGTTGAGCTGGCACGTGGCCAGCACACCAGCGGGCAGACCTTCGAGGCCTGCAAGGGCCTGGCAGAGTTCCTGGGCAAGGACGTGGCCACCAGCCAGGACAGGCCGGTGCGTCTGTGTCAAGTGACGCGTTCTTGATGCGAGATGTTGAAATATTGCATATGGTGCTGTGGTTAGAAGGTTTGACAGCGATGCAATGTGTTTCAGGGTTGAGATAGACAATGTTCATTGAACGCCGACGGTGTTGTGTGACAACTCAGCACTCTGACGTGCATGTTGCTGTGCTGCTCGTCTGGCTGCTGCTGCTGCTGCTGCTGCCAGGGTTTCCTGGTGAACCGCGTGCTCATCCCCATGATCAACGAGGCCTTCTTCTGCCTCATGGAGGTGCGCGCGACAGCATAAAACATGTTTTGTATGCTTGTTCGTTGTATTCGCTAGCTTAGATGATTAATGGGGATGCACATATGCTCATCCCCATGATCAACGAGGCTTTCTTCTGCCTCATGGAGGAGCGCGCAGCAAACTGCACAGCACATTTGCTCCATTGCATGCTGCTGCATAAAGTACTGTCACCTGACTGCTGCTGCTGCTGCTGCTGCTGCTGCTGCTGCTGCTGCCAGGGCGTGGGCAGTGCTGAGGACATAGACAAGGGCATGCGGCTGGGCACCAACCAGCCCATGGGGCCACTGCGCCTGGCTGACTTCATCGGTGAGTGATACCTGCGTGAAGAGTAAAAGACTTGTTACATTGGTGTTTGGTTGCTGGCTGCTGCAGTGACAGCAGCTGACCTGGGCTTGGAACCGCTGCGCCTGGCTGACTTCAATGGTAAGTGTTGTCTGATTGATTGATGGCGTTAGGGCAAGACACGGTGTGCATCGCTGCATCAGTGTACCTGGCCTGCTGCTTGCTTCAGAGGCAGCTGCTGGCCTGTGTCTGACTAGCGCAACAGACAAACTGCTTCCTGCCCACTCTCGTTTAGTTTCGGTGTCATGCTTTCAGTAACTCAAGCTTCTGCTGCTGCCGCTGCTGCTGCTGCTGGACACCTGCCTGTCCATCATGAAGGTGCTACACAACGGCCTCACTTCTTGCTGCTGCTGCTGCTGCTGCTGCTGCTGCTGCTGCTGCCGCTGTTGCCGCAGGCCTGGACACCTGCCTGTCCATCATGAAGGTGCTGCACAACAGCCTCACTTCTTGCTGCTGCTGCTGCTGCTGCTGCTGCCGCTGCTGCTGCCGCTGCTGCTGCTGCTTCTGCTGCTGCCGCAGGCCTGGACACATGCCTGTCTATCATGAAGGTGCTGCACAACGGCCTGGGCGACAGCAAGTACCGGCCCTGCCCGCTGCTGCAGTCTTATGTAGATGCAGGCTGGGTGGGGCAAAAGGCGGGGAAAGGCGTGTACCAGTATGATCAGGAACACCAGAAGGACGCCCGGACCTGAGGGTTCAGGTTTCAGGGGTCAGCTGCAGAAGCATGGGCAAAGTATAGATGTTGCATAGCCAGAGCTGTCTATGTTTGGTGTATTTGAGTGCTGCTGTCGCTGTGTTTGGGGATGCTGTTTCGTGCATGGCAGGTGCCATGCTGTCGACAGCAGGCATTTCTGTATGGCAGCAAGCCCCATGCAGTTCTGTGTCTGCTTGTGTGGTGCAGTGCAGCGCACGTGTCAGCTGTTTCAGCTGCAATGCAATCATCCACTGCTTGCATACCCCTATGTGCACACGGTAGTTTGCTGCCTGCATTTCCTCTATGCCGTTTGGTGCATGTGTTTGGGATTGCTCTGCGTGCAGCAGCAGCCAAAGCAGATTGCAGATCGTAGTGTGTAGTGCCAGACTGGACTCAACCATGCACCATCTACCAACATGAAATCCAGGGCATCTACCCTCATCCTTTGCCATCTTCATCCTTCCAAGAGCTCATATTTGCTTACGTCTAGCAGTTGAAATTGTCGATTTAGGTTGTGCTATTAGTCATTGCGTGAGCTACAGCTCGAGCGTGTGGCGTGCTGTAGCGTGCTCAGCAAAAGGACGTGCACAGTGGATTGGACAGGCCAGCAGGGCAGGGTGAGGTGCATCCGCCCAAAGTCTGCTGCTGTATGGTTACCCAGTAGGATCTTGCTCCCCCTGGTTTTAGAAAGCTGCAGCTGTAGCATGGGGCGTTTTAGAGGTCGCGTGTTCACAACACTGCTGCGTCTCTGGTTAGGGGGTGGCGTTTGAACAGTGTGCAGGCGGTTGGGTGGCCACCATGGTGTGTAGTTGTGCGGGTGAAGGAGCCGTGCATGTGTGCGGTGGTTATACCCACGGTGGTGTTGCTGATGGCAGGGTTGCATGTTCAAGTTGTTAGTGGTGCACGGCTGCATTGTCGCATGCATGTGTTGTCGTGCCGTTGCAGGCCCTTTCCATCCTGTTGCAAGCTGACCCAGCACTGCTGGCAGCAGCTGCATTGTGATGCATCTTGCTGACATTGCTGGGCTGTGTATGATGTGCAGTGTCGTTTTGCTTGACGTTCCGTGCATGCAGAATCAAAAGGCTTCAGCTGTTTGCATGCAGCCGGTAAAGAGCTGCAGGAGAGCGTTAGTTGTGCTCCCCGAGCAGTGCCTTGGTGTGCCAGCACCCAGTGGCCTTGCTGTGCTGTAAACCACCTTTGCTTCCTTCACCTTTGATGGCAACCCGTCTCAAACAAAAAAAATAGCTCTTTAATGTATCGGTTTACAACGTGGTGTTCAACGACAACTGCTCGCTCACGGCTGCACAGTCGTCCCGTCCAAGGCTAGTGATCGCGGCCGTTCATCACTGATGGGCAGCGGCCGGAAACAGCGATACGAACAGCACACCAACATAGCGTCTCTTGTGTTTCTTTATCACGTTTTGCGTGTTTGTCCGAAAGCTGCTAGCATCGTGTGCTGTTGGCGCCTTCTGCGCGGCACTTGTTGCTCGATCTTGGACGACGTGCTGCCAGCAGCATCTCCGATTCTACCCCACGCACAGCCGTAGAAGCGCTTCTTGAACATATATTAAACATAGTATCAAGCAACTGTTCTCGGCGCACTGCAGTGGAGCTGCAGCAGTATTCCTTTGGCTGGCTTGTACTGCGGTGCAGTCACTGCTCAGGCTGTGAGTGGCTTGCACACCGTCTCTCTAGATAGGCAGCTGCCTGACTCAAGCAGCTGCCTTGCTAGAAGTCACCATTCCAAAACTTTATGGGTTCTTTTAAAGCTGCTGTAACAGAGCAGCCAAATGGGGTGGCCTTCAAGCCTCGCAAACGCACTGAGCTTGCGCCCTGCTGCACCTGCTGACACTGCACACCTCATGCTTGCAGGAACACAGCCGAAAGGAGGCAAGCAGCCAAATTGCAGCAGCAGTGGCAGCAGCAGCAATCTGCCAAGCCGGATGAGCATCTTGTCAGCTGCAGCAGGGTGTGCAGCATCAGCAGAGCGTGTGTGCAAACCCTGTTGCGGATACGGCAGCAGCTGCTGCTTGCGATTGGCAGCTGGAGGCAGTAGCAGCATCTCATGCAATCTATGGGTGCAGGCACACTAGGCGGCTCCACAACTGACAGCAGCAATAGCAGCCTGGCAGCAGCAGCAGCGGCAGCAGCAACCGACCAGCACCAGCAGCAGCTGCTGTATGCAGCATATCACAGCAGCAGCCACACAGCAGGCCATGACCATGAGTGGACTGGCTTTAGCAATGCTGCTACAGCCGCAGCACCTGAAGCACAAGGCCATCATCAGCTGCTGCATAGCCCACATGGAGACATTGTGTCACATGACGCAATGCTCTATCAGGAGCATAGCTACAGCTACCACCTGCAGCAGCAGCAGCAGCAGCAGCAGCACCTGGCAGAGCTAGAGCATGATCCTGATGCTCCCATACAAGCAGCAACAGCAGCAGCAGCAGCAGTAGGGTTTGGCCAGCTGGCAGCCTCAAGCCGTCAGCGCAGCAGCAGCTCGCTGAAGCGCAGCAGCAAGGGTTCAAAGCACACAAACCCTGACGGCACGCCTAAGCCCCGCGGCAGGTCGGGGCCCAAGAGCAAGTTCAGCCCCTTCATTGGCGTGAGCCAGTACAAGCGCACCGGGCGCTGGGAGGTGCGGGGTGATGCTTGGTGTGTTGGTGTGTGCGTAGTGCTGGGTGTGTGGGCAGCAGCTGTGCTGGGTGTGGTGGTACTCATACCTGCCCGCTTGGCGTGTGCCACAGTGGCGCTGGGTGTGTGGTTGGTTCTGCCTACCTGCTGCAGTCAGTGTATGCAGTGTGTGAAGAGTAGCTAGCAACAGCAGTGCAGCTGGTGCACTTGACGATCAAGTTCAGCCCCTTCATTGGCGTGAGCCAGTACAAGCGCACCGGGCGCTGGGAGGTGCGGGGTGATGCTTGGTGTTGGTATGTGTGATGGTAGTAGTGGGTGGTGATGGGTGTGTACATGCTGGTTCCAGCACACTTCATCGGCGTGAGCCAGTACAAGCGCACCGGGCGCTGGGAGGTGCGTGCAGAAACCCCCGATGTCATGTTCGTCGCAGTGCCAATTCCTGGCGCTGGGCACTGCATGATGTGGCATATGTGGGTTGTGCTGCCCAGCACGCTTCAGTGGATGCAGGACAGTAGGTGCCACAGTGTGAATGCAACGTGCACCTCGTCTGTCGCCTGCGACATGAGTAGTGCTGCGGCAGCTGGCACACACTGCCATCAGCGCAGTGCAGCAGGTGCTGCAAGCGTATTACAGCTGGCTTACACCCAACTCAATGCAGTGAGGCAGTCTGTGACATGTAGCCTGCGTGGTGAAGTGTGATCGGCATGCATTGCTCAGCATAACATGGCGGCAGTGGGGGAGATTCAGGTAGCAGCTGCAGCTGCTTGGCATGCTCAATGCCAACCATGCGCTGAGCACAACGCTGGGACTGACTTCTGCATCTCATAATGTACGACCGGCTGCTGCTATTCCCTGCCCTGCTGCTAGGCGCACATCTGGGACAGCAGCAGCAGCACCAAGGGCACCACAGTGTCCAGTGTCAAAGGAGGCAAGGGCAAGCAGCTGCACCTGGGGTCCTTCCTGACAGCGCTGCAGGCAGCAAGGGCATATGACAGGGCAGCCATCCTGCTGCGGGGCCCTGGGGCGGCGCTGAACTTCTCGATTGAGGAGTATGCGGAGGACCCCGTGCTGCAGGTGCGCTGGTGTGTTTTAACATGTTACGTTAGTAACAATGACAAGAGTCAGGATGGTGGGTGTATGACAGGGCAGCCATACTGCTGCGGGGCCCTGGGGCGGCGCTGAACTTCCCTATTGAGGAGTATGCGGAGGACCCCGTGCTGCAGGTGAGCTGGTGTGTTAGTAACATGTTACATAACAGGGGTGCGTCATGCCTGCTGCATGCGTGCAGTAGTGCCGGTGTGAGGATGGCCCATATATGAGCAAACAATATACAATGACGCTGGCAGGCAGCACTGACAGCTGTTGTATGTGACCATGCTGTTGTATGTGACCATGCTGTTGTATGTGACCATGCTGTTGTATGTGACCATGCTGTGTACTCCCGGCAAGTGTAAGCAGGCGGAACAGCACTGGGGTGTCTAACAATCAGGGCTCAACTGCTGCTGCTGCTGCTGCTGCTGCTGCTGCCCCCGCAGGAGCTGAGCCAGATGAGCCGGCAGGAGATGGTGCTGGCGCTGCGCAAGACCTGCGACATGGAGGTGGGGGCGGCAGCAGCAGCAGCGGCGGCAGCAGCCAAGCTACATGCTGTGTTGAGTGAAGAGCTTCTTGCAGCTATGCGGGGATCTTCGTGTGACGCTTGCAACATATACATGCTGAGCTAAACAGCAGCCAATACGGCATGTGTGGCTGCTTGATACATTCTTTGGTGATGCCTACGGCAGTCGGTCGTCATACATGCGTGCGCCACTGAGCATCACATGCTTGCTGCTGCTGCTGCTGCTGCTGCCGCAGATGGAGGCTGCTGCTCTGGAGGCCTTCCATGCCAAGGTGCCTGAGGCAGCAGCACACTTGCTGCACAACATGACAGGCACACCAGGCAGCAACCCCGCCGACATGGCAGCAGCAGCAGCAGCAGCAGGCATGATGGGGCAGCCGCCAGATCAGATGCACATGCATGGTGGATACACAGCACCTGGCAGCGGCGGCTACAGTGGCTGTGGGCCTCCACTGTATGAGGCTGCTGCTGCTGCTGCTGCGGTCGATCACTCGCAGCAGCAGCACTGGCAGCCACCGCCGCAGATATGGCATTGGCAGCAGCAGCAGCAGCAGGGACACATGCCAAGCAGTAGCGGGTATGCAGCAGATGCACAGGCTCCCCCTCACTGGGGTACCCAGTCCCTGCCGCCACACCAACAGCAGCAGCAGCAACATCAGCAGTACCAGCAGCAGCAGCAGCAGCAGCAGCTTTACAGCAGCCATCCTTCGTTAGTTGCCGCTCCAGCTGCAGCAGCTGCTGCAGTAGCAGCACACCCAGGCATCCTACCTGCCTCACCACTGTCACTAGCAGCATCACCAGCAGCAACAGCAGCAGCAGCAGGGTTTGGTGGCAGGCATTCAAATGCTGACCCCGCTACAGCACCCTTTGCTGTTGCCAACCCCCAGCAGCAGCACTGGCAGCAGCAGCAGCAGCAGCAGCAGCAGCAGCAGCAGCAGCAGCAGCAGCAGCAGCAGCAGCAGTTTAACAGGCCAGCAGCACAGCTGCCTGCTGCGATGCAGCAGCGGCAGCAGCATGCAGATGGCTCGGCAGGCAGGGTTAAAGCCCAGCAGGGTTTGCCGCACTGCAGCTCCTCCCCGCTGCCTGCTGCTGGCGGCTACCCTGCTTACGAGCCAAGCTCTGGCCACGCTACAGGCGGCGGATACCACTCAGGTGCGAGTCCCGTGGACTGGTTGTCTAAGGGGCGAGCCCCTGACAGTGGGTTGTGGCTCGCCCCTTCTGACCACCCCAACAACAAACGTTAACAACAACAATAACATCACCAGCCAGCCGGTTGCTGCCATTCAGGCATGCCATTATCTTGTTTTAGCAGCACCAGGGTAACAGTGTGCTGATCTTGCTGTTTGCTGCTCAGGACCTCCCTCAGGCGGCCATGGCAGCCACCCTGCAAGTCTCTGTCACAAAGAGCAGCACCCTTAGCAGCACCAGACTAACATGTTGTGCTGATCTTACTCTGTGCTGTTCAGGGCCTCCCCCAGGCGGCCCACTCCTCTCCAGTCAAGCTGGAGCCTATAAATAACATAACATGACGTAACGCGGGCCCCCAACCTGTCAATAACGCATAACTGACTTTGAACTCGTATGCTCCTGTTTGCTGTTCAGGGCCTCAGTCTGGTGGCCCACTCCTCTCCTTGACTGGAGCATGTAAATAACATAACGTGACGTAACAAAGAGCCCCACGCTGTCAGAAAAACACAACTGATATGATTATCACATGCCTCTGCTTCTGTTTGCTGTTCAGGGGCCCCCTCAGGCGGCCATAGCAGCCACCCTGCAAGCTTGAAAGCAGCGTTCTCAGCGCCACCACCACCTGTGACAGTGTACGCCTACGAGCCTGCTACAGCAGATTTAGCAAGGCATGCGTCACACCCCTTTGCCAGACCAGCAGCAGCATCAGGGGTGGGTAATGCAGCTGCTGCCGGCGGTGTGCACAAGCACAGTAAGCTGGCACCTGGTCATGCTGCTGCTGCTGCAGCTGGCAGCGATTGGAGGCCAGCGCAGGGCGGTGCTGCTGCTGCAGTAGAGGAGGGGTGTGAAGACAGCACCACTACGAGCAGTGGTGCAAGCGGCGGCAGCAGCAGCAACACCAGCTGCGATAGCGAGCAGCAGCAGCAACAGCAGCAGCAGAGAGGCCTGTCACTGAGCCAGCAGCAGCAGCAGCAGCAGCAGCAGCAGTCTGGCTTCAACATCAGAGTCAAAACTGACTGGATCATTGATGGCAGGGCTCACCGCCAGCAGCAGCAGCAGCCTGTGGACTTAGCAGCTGCTGCTGCTGCCGCACCCACCCCAGCAGCAGCAGCAGCACGCCGCCACAGCTACCATACTTCGTACCAGCACGATCCGCATCCGCCACCAACCGCCAAACCAGCGGCTTCAGCAGCTGCTGCTTTCCATGCAGATGGTCCAACAGCAGCAGCAGCAGCAGCAGCAAGCCCCATGTTTCAGCGCAGCTCAGCATCTGGCAGCTTTCCAGCTGCGGTTCAGCAGCCTGAGTTGAACCCTAGTGCGCCATCTGATGCCTTCAGTCCATCCAGCTTCAGTTTCCAGCCATTCGGTGCCCACCATACGAGCCACCCTAGAAAGGAGTCAACACAGAGCAGCGGCATGGCCTTTGCAGGTTTGCCTGGCAGCCCTGTGCCTGTCAAGTTTGGGGGCGGGCAGCACTGGCAGCAGCAGCAGCAGCAGCAGCAGCAGCAGCAGCAGCAGCAGCAGCAGCAGCAGCAGCAGCAGCAGCAGCAGCAGCAGCAGCAGCAGCAGCAGCAGCAGAAGCCCCACACTCCAGCTGCAAATGCCGCTGCCCCTGCTGACACCAGGACAGACAACCGGCTGGCAATGCCTGCTGATGGCTACCAAGTACCTCTGTTCCGCCCTGCTGCTGCTGCAGCTGCTGCAAGGGACAACCAGCAGCAGCAGCAGCAGTGGCTGCCTCCGCATGACAGCCACGCACCCTGGTCACAGCACCAGCAGCAGCAGCAGCAGGGCCAGCTACTGCCAGCAGCAGCAGTAGGGATAGGCCTGCCAGGGTTCCTGCAAGCTGACATGCGAGTCAGCAGCTTAATTAGTGATGACAGGCACAGTGCAAGCACCTCTGCCCTGTCAGCCACCACGCTGCCTGTGCTGCTGCACTCGCCTGGCTTGCAGCCTGTGCTGGGCAGGTGCAGCAGCACAGGCCAGCAGCAGCAGCAGCAGCAGCTCTTGACAGAGTGGCAGCAACACCAACAGCAGCAGCAGCAGCAGGAGCACAGCCTGGCCCAGAGCACAGGCTGGCTGCAGGTGGCCCCTGCTCCAGCTGCTGCTGCTGCTGCTGCTTCACAAGGTGCTGTGCCAGAAATGGGTGCAGCAGCACAGGCTGATGCGCCAGCTTGCAGCAATGCTGCTGCAGGCAGCAAGGCACAGCAACCACCACACCATGCTGCTGCCCAACCAAACATCCAGGACCCTGGCCACAAAGGACATGAAGTGGCTGTAGCAACCAGCGGCACAACTGCAGGAGCACGTGATATCATTGCTGCTGCTGCTGCTGCTGCTGCTGCTGCTGCTGCTGCTGCTGCTGCTGCTGCCAGCCTCCCTGACAGTGGCAGCATTGTCCCTGTCCGCCTTGCAACCGAGCTGCCTGCATTGCTGCCTCGCCCTGACAGCCTACAGCTGCTGGCTGCCTCACCAATCAACAGCCTCAATGCATGGAGCCCTGCCAGCCCCCACAGCAGTCATCCAACAGCAGCAGCAGCAGCAGCAGCAGTGCAGGGTGAAGCTCCAAGGCATTGCAGTGAGCCTCCAGATGCGCTGCTCTGGACATCCAAGGCTTCCAGAATGCAAGCGGCAATGCAGCCAGTGCAAGCCACAGCTGCTGCCCACAATGCATCCACAAGCGCTGACCTGGAGGTTGGCAGCAGCAAGGCAGCAGCAGCAGCAGCTGAGCCACCAGCAGCAGCAGCAGCAGCATCAGGGCCTGAGGGCAGCTTTGCTGGTGTCCTGCGGCTACGCCCCTCAGCCACACCACCAAGCTCACCTATGGCTAGCCCCAAGGCAGCAGCAGCAGCAGCAGCAGCAGCAGCAGCAGCAGCAGTAGCACCAGAGCTGCAAGCACCCAGGGGTGCACAGCAGCAGCCTGAGATAGCAGCACAGTGCCCAGTGAAGGGCGCGGAAATAGCTACCACATCACCACCTCCTGCAGCAGCAGCAGCAGCAGCAGCAGCAGCAGCAGCAGCAGCGGTTTTAGACAGTCCTACGGCTAGCTGTGGGCCCAGCACCCTAGCTGCGCTGCGGGGGCCGTTACGCAGCGTTAGTAACGCATATCTAACAGCTGAGCTGGCCCGACTCACTTCTGGCAGCGGCAGCGGTGACCTGGCGGCTTCACTCGGGCGGCTGTCTCGCGGTGAGTCTGGTGCCGATCTTGGGTTACTGCTGGAGTGTCACCAGCTGCTGTACAACCAGCCGTCACTACCAGGGTTAGAGCAGTTGGATCTGCTGCTGATGCCGTCTGGATCTGTTGGTGCTGCAATGGCAGCAGCAGCGGCAGCAGCAGCAGCAGCAGCAGCCGAGCATGACGCTGCTCGTACTGCAGCACCTGTGAATGAAGCTGCTGCAGCAGCAAGACTAGAGGATCAGGGGACGGCAGCAGCAGCAGCAGCAGCACCAGCAGTGCCTGCTGGCGGCTCAGTGGCTATGCAGCAGGCTGCTGGCCTGCAGACCATGCAGCAGGCGACAACAGGGGCTGCTGGCCTGCAGACCATGCAGCAGGCGACAACAGGGGCTGCTGCCCCCGGCAGTGCCTGCCTGGCATCCAGCAGCAGCGCAGCAGCAGCAGCAGCAGCAGCGGCAACACCCATGGGAGTTCCTGCTGCTGCAGCCGCGCAGGTGGCGACGGTAACAGATGGTGCAGCAGCAGCAGCAGCAACAACTGCGGCAGCAGGTGGTTCTGAAGGACGTCTCTGCAAGCGAGTGTTGGCTGCCAGCAGTACCACTGCAGCCACAGCAACAGCTGATAATCAGCTGGCAGCAGCAGCAGCAGCAGCAGCAGCAGCAGCAGCAGCAGGGCCGTTGCTGCCTGCTGCGTCAGCATTGCCAGCTGCCAAGCGCAGCAGGCTGAGCAGCAACAGCAGCAGCCCTGCTGCTGCAGCTTCTGCAGCACATGGCAGTGACGTTGGCACTGCTGAGGCCGCTGCTGCTGCAGCTGCGGCAGCTGGTGCAGCTGCGGTGAATGTTGCATGGTGGCAGATGATGCAGGATTAGTGCACGCTGGCAGCCAGGCACGTGCTGCGCAAGATGCTGCAGCCTACACAGCCACAGTTTTGCAACAGCAGCAGTGACTGCGCAACACTGCCGCAGTTATGGCGGCACTCCTGGCTTGTGGGGGGCACTCAGTGCAGGCTGCACATGTTACAGGCTGCACATGTTACAGTGTGTACTGCTGCACATGATATAGCGTGTACGGCCGCACGTGATGGGGTGTGCACTGCATATTATGCGACGTGTGCCAGGGGTGTGCACAAGTCGTGGCGTGTACAGCACGAAGCGGCCCGGCCTCTGCCACAGGCTGGGGCAAAGGAGAGATTTTGCAAGAAAATAAAGTTTTGAATTTGGCCCTGCTGTGCATGTGTGCGTCAGGTGCTGCGCCTGCAGGTGCCGCTTGGTTTGGGGGCAGCAGCTTGGAGTGTCCCCAAAGGCAATTCTGTCAAGTGAAATGATGTGTGCTGCTACTAGCAGCTGCATAAGCCATGACAGCCTGGAGACTGACTGGGTGGTAGGTTATTAGCATGAGCAATGGATCGGCAGCATGGTCGATTGGTTGTGACCGTACCCTGTGTGGCTGTTATATGCCAGCGCCAGCTGACATGCTGACAGTGCGTGCTTGGATATCGAGGTGTGTCTTGTAGGTGCGGCTTGGTTACTGAAGCCGCTTGGTGTGTCTCCAAGTGTGGGTGTGCCAAGCACCTGCATCAGCTGATGCGTGCTACTACTAGCGGCATCATAACTGCATGACAGGCCATGACAGCATGAGCAATGGATGGGCAGCATATGCATGGTCGATTCATTGTGAACCCTAATCAGCGTGGCTCTGATCTGCCAGCGCCAGTGCACTTGTGTAGCCTGCACTGCGAGACGTGCTGCTCCCATCACTGACCCCAACGAACATCCGTCGCTGACATCACTGTCGTGCTGTACATGCAGCATGTGCCAAGCACACCACCTGTCATGCTGTGTGGGCGCTTGGGCTTCATTGCGTATGTCCTTAACGTCTGCTGCCTGCAGCCATACCTGTGTGTGCGCTGTTCAACCATCGGATGGCAGAGGCAACACGCTGCTGCATGCTGTTTGAGCATCATAGCGTGTCTGTACGTGTCCCAAAGCATGAGAGCTAGTGACCTAGCAGTACTTGCGACACTTGGCCTGCCACGGTCTGTGGCCAAAACTGGCGAAAGATGGAGATGGTATGTGTGCATCCAGGTGCTGACGCTGCCCTACAGGCAGTGCGCAGCCGATAGTTGGTAGTAACCGCAGTTGCTGTTACTTGGCCAGCAGCATCTGCTGTTACGCAGATGCCATCTGCTGGCAGCAGCACCTGGTGCAGCAGCCACTGCGTGGGCAGTGCTCTGATGAGCACAGGTTGTGCAGAGGCCCGTATGTTTTGTGGCAGCTGCAGCGTTGACGCTGGCAGACTCTGGCAGATACGGTTTTGAGGTGCAAGGGTGTGTTGCAACTTCCAAAACGTGAAAATGTGGTGGCTGGTGGTGGTGGAGGGAGGGTGATGGTATTTATGTGTGCATGTGTAGTGCCTAGCGTGCTGTGTGTGTTATAGAAACCAAATTGAGGATTGCTGAACATTATAAATGCTGGAATCCAGGTCATTAAGCGGCTACGTGTACAGTTCTCAAACAGCACCATCAACGCTACTCTAAATGACATAGAAATGATCAAGGGGCTTGGGTAAACTGAGCTGACTAGAAAGCCTGACCGACAATCATGACAATCCAGCAAGGCTGGACAGCAAAAGACAGCAAAAGGTTCAAGATTGTAAACATTGACACCGTTTCTTCTTGCTGCAAATAGTGCTCAGATTCAAACTGAAGCGGGGCCAGTGCAGCGCTGCGCTGCGCACGCCCCATGAAGCACAATGGTATACAAAGTTCCTTCACTATAAACAACACTGAATCTTTTTCTCCATGCGCTGACAGCGGAGCATGAAAACCTGGGTACAGTAAGATCTTTGGGCTGTGATGATGGCAGCAAACATGATGCAACCGGCACAACGCATGCATATTGTTCTTCCAGAGACTTGTGACTAACCAACCATTCATCCTGTAGCAATTCGCTTTGCAGGGGTGCGTGTGTGCTGGGCAAAATGTCTACAATGCAGCTGATCAAGAGCTAGCCAGTCAGCATTGGGGCCTGCTGAATGCCTGGCACACATACCGCAAATGACAACCTGACAACATGATAACAGAACCCGAGCCAGTAGTTTGTGTACCACACAGGCCAGATATCTGATCGATCTGCAACCCCATCAACACCCCATCAACAAAACCAACAGCAGGACCCTAATCCTGAACCCTGGCACCTCAACCCCACATCCCCAAATCTCAGCCTTGAACCTCATCAGCATAGCCGGATGAGGCGCTGAAGCGTCAACACAAACATGCATGTCCCACGACAGGACACCAATGCCTGTCCCACGACAGGACATCAATGCGTGTCCCACGACAGGACACCAATGCGTGTCTCACGACAGGTCACCAATGCGTGTCCTATGACAGGACACCAAAGCACAACCCTGAACCTCAACCAGAAGCCTCATCAGCACAGCGGGATGAACAACGTCTGGTCATCTGCCATGTCCACTGCGCTGCTGACTGCTGCTGCGCCTCCCTTCCTGATCACCTCCATATCATCAACCAGCTGCTGCATCACACCAGCCAGCCAGCCCTGGAGCTTGCTGGTGCAGAAACCTCCAGACACAGCACTGCTGCTGCTGTCCTTGCTGCTGCTGCTGCCAAAGGCCTGCAGTACCTGCACTGCTGTAGCACCCTTTGGCCGCTGCTCTAGCCAGGCCCGCACATCATCCACACCTGGCAGCTGCTGCTGCTGCTGCTGCTGCTGTTTTTCGGCGGCTGCAGCAGCCCCACCTGCAGCCACCTCAGCTCCTGGAGTCACAGGTGTCCTTGGCAGCTGCTGCTCCAGCTGCTGCTGCTCGATTACAGCCCCTGCACGTGCCGGGGTGCTGCCGCTCGCTGCTGCTGCTGCCGCAACAGCAGAGAAGCAGCCGATCCTGGGTGTGGGGGCATCCCCCTCACCCTCACCACCACCAGCAGCAGCAGCAGCAGCTGGTGTTGCCAGCAGGCTGCAGGCCCTGCTCAGGCCTGCCCAGGCAATAGGCGTAGCAGCAACAGGCGTGCCAGCAGCAGCGGCAGCAGCAGCCTTTGTTGCAGCAGCTGGGCTGCTGTGGCCACTGCTGCCGGCTCCATCTGCAGCAGCCGACTGCGCAGCTGCAGCAGCTGCCGTCGCAGCTTTCTGCTGCTGCAGCTGCTGCTGTGCATATTGCAGCTGATTTGCCAGCTGCTCTGCTATCGCCCTGAAATTTGCCGACTCCTTAGAAGCTGCTTGCTGCTCCAGCTGCTGCTGCTGGGCCTGCGCCTTCAGCTGTGCTGCTTCAGCCTCAGCTGCCGCCCTGGCAGCTTGCTCCACCTCCAGCTGCCTCCTGACTTCAGCAAGCTCAGCAGCTGCGGAGGTTTGCTGCTGCTGCTGCTGCTGGGCCTTCAGTGCTGCTGCTTCAGCCTCAGCAGCTGCAGCTGCTTGCTGCTGCTGCTTGTGCTGCTCCTGCAGCTCTGCAACCTGTGCTCGAGCTGCTGCCAGCTGCTCCTTCATGGCTGCCACCTCAGCAGCAGCAGCAACAGATGCAGCACTTGTTACTGCTGCTGCCGCCGCATCCACAGCAACCTCAGCTTCGGCCGCAATTGCTGCAGCTGCACCCTCAGCCCCAGCAGCAGCCGTGGCGGCAGGCTGCTGCTGCTGCTGCTGCTGCGGCTCATCCTCATCGTCACTGTCAGCGATGACAGCACGCCTGTGGTGTGGCCTGGCACCACCAGCAGCAGCAGCAGCAGCTGGCACTGCTGCTGCTGCAGCCACCTCAGCAGGTGCTGCAGCACTGCTAGCAGCAGCTGCCCACCCTGATCGCCTCTTTTTCACAGCCCAACACGCCAGCACAGGCTCAGCTGCTGCCGCCGCTGCTGCTGCTGCTGCTGCTGCTGCTGCTGCTGGTGTTCCTGTAAAAGCAGCAGCACCTGGCTCCTGCTGCTCCCTAGCTGCTGCTGCTGCCGCCAGCTTTGCAAGCGCCTGCTGCTGCTGCAAGAAGCGCTGCCTCTTGGGGTGCTGCTGCTGCTGCTGCTGCCGCTCAGGGCTGGGTGTGTCTTTGAACAGATCAGCGGGAACAGGACTGCCTGCACTGCCATCACCATCGTTATCTGCTGCTGCTGCCAGTGGCCGTGGTGTGGTTTGCCGCTGCTGCTGCTGAGTTGATCTGGTAGGGCTGTCCAGGTCCTGCAGCAGCTCAGCTGCAATGCCCCCTAGGTCATCATCCAGCAGCATATCATCTTGCAGAGGTGCTGCTGCTGCTGCTGCCGCCGCTGCTGCTGCTGCGCCAGTGCTGCCGTCACCATCTGCAGCGGCCGCTGCGCGGCGCAGCCTGCGGCGCTTGCTGCCAGATGTCTTGGCTGCTGCAGCTGCTGCTGCTGCTGGCAGCTGCTCATCCTCAAGCTCCATGCTGTCTTCAAATGCAGCAGCAGCAGCAGCAGCAGCATTGTCATCCTCCTGCTCCTCTGCCTGCTGCTGCTGCTGCTGCCTGCGCTTCTTGCCGCCCCTGCCGGCAAAGAAAGCATGCACTGCACCTTGCTCTGCATCCTCTGCTGCTGCTGCTGCTGCTGCCCTGCCGGCCTTCGTCTGCTGCTTCTTGGGCCTGAACTCAGGCAGCTCATCCACCTCAGCAACACCCTCATCTTCAGGAATGTCATCGTCTTCTTCATCTGCATCAAACTCCTCGTCTTCACCGTGAACTTCTCCACCGGCCCCACCGTGAACTTCCTGCTCACCCTGAACTCCTTCACCCTGAACTTCCTCCTCACCCTGCTGCTGCTGCTCTGCTGCCACCTGCTGCTCTAGGTGGGCCAGCACCAGCTGCTTGACCAGGCTGCGCTGCTGCCCAGACAGATCAGCCAGGCCCAGCGCTGCTGCTGCTGCCAGCCGCACACTCTTGATGCTGCTGCAGGAGGGGCCGCCTGCAAGTGTGGCGGACGCACAGCATTGCAGGCAATGCATAAGAGGTGAGCAGCGGGTGAGATATTACATACTAATTGTCGTAGTCCCCAATGACAGAAATGCCACGTGTTGAGTTGACACAGTGCGTGTCAAGTCAGCGCCGGTGGTGGGAAGACCTGCACGGCTACAGCAAGGCACGGCCCCATGGTACAAGGCCGCAACAGGTGCCTGTTGCAGCCGCACCAACAGCAGCCACAGGAAGGCAGCACAGTAAGACCAGCCGCCACACCATGCACCCACACCATGCACCCACACCACACCAGCTATAAGCAAAAACAACCATGGCCAGCTCACCTTTGCGCAGCAGCTTGCGTACAGCCTTAGTCACCGCTGCGTCACTCACGCCCTCCTGCTGCTGCTGCTGCTGCTGCTGCAGGAACTCTGCGCATGTTGCCTTCACCACTGCCCGCAGGTTGGCTGCAGCCAGGCACCATCCAGTGGCTGCCTGCACTGCCTGCCGTACTGCCTTCACGCTGAGTGCGTCGCCTGCTGCTGCTGCTACGCCTGGCAGCACCTCCCACACCTTGGACCTCAGCGCATCTTCAGTCAGCTCTGCTGCTGCTGCTGCTGCTGCTGCTGCTGCTGCTGCAGGCGCAGCTGCTGCTGCTGCTGCAGGCTCAACTGCTGCTGCTGCTGGCTCGTCTGCAGCAGCTGCAGCAGCAGGAGTCACAGCAGCACTAGGCAGGTCTGCAGCTGCTGCTGCCGCCTGCTGCATGTCCTCAGCCACCCCCGCAGCTGCTGCTGGCTCAGTTGCAGGCACTGCTGCATCAGCGGCCTCAGCTGCTGCCGCTGCATCACCTGCAGGCACTCCTGCTGCTGCAGGACTGCCAGGAGCCGGCCACTCAACCTCCATAGCTGCTGCTCCGTCATCACCAGCTGCAGCACCAGCAGCAGCGGCAGCTGTTGCTGGTTCATCTGCAGCCACGCCTGCTCCTGCCGCTGCTGCATCCTGCTCTGTGTCCGCAGCCACACCATCAGCAGCCTGGTCACCACCACCAGCAACTGCTGCTGCTGCTGCTGCAGCCTCAGGGGCAGCAGCAGGCTCTTCAGCTGCTGCTGCTGCTGCTGTTGCTGAAGGCTGCCGCTTCAGGCTGAGGCGCAGTTTCAGGTGGGGCTTGCTAGCCTGGCCAGCAGCAGGCGCTGCTGCAGCAGCTGCTGCTGTGCCATCCTGCTGCTGCTGCTGCTGCTGCTGTGCTGCAGGCACTGCTGCCGCAGCGACAGCTGCATCGGGCATGTATTCATCGTCACTGGCCTGCTGCTGCTGCTCATCTTCCTGCTGCTGCTCTGACAGCTCAACATCCTCATCTGCTGCTGCTGCTGCTGAGTCGTCAGCATCCTCTGCTGCTGCTGCTGCAGCCAGCTCTGCTGCTGGCACTGCAAAGGCTGCTGCCCTAGCTGCAGTCAACTCCTCTGATGCCACATAGTCATCCGGCAGAGCCTTCAGTTTGCGCACCCTGCCCCTGGAGCTGACACTCACCCTCTGGGCAGCAGTAGCAGCAGCAGCAGCAGCAGCAGCCTTTGAACTTGCTGCCGCTGCTGCTGCTGCCTTAGCAGCTTTAGAAGGCCTGCCTGGCTTCTTCTTCTTGGCTGGGGCCTTGGCAGCAGCAGCAGCAGCATCACCCTGATCTGCATCCTCTGCATCCTCCGCTGCTGCTGCTGCTGCTGCTGCCTTACTAGCCTTGCGCTGCTGCTGCTGCTGCTGCTGTTTCTTTTTGGGCCTAAACTCAGGCAGCTCATCCACCTCAGCAACACCCTCATCCTCCTCCACCTCATCATCAGCAGACATGTCAGCATCAAAATCCTCTGCATCTGCAGCTGCAGCAAAAGTGCTGCTGTTCTGCTGCTGCCCCTCCTCAGCTGGGGCAGCAGCAGCCGCATCAGTGCTGCCATCCTGTGCTGCTGTAGCACCACCAACACCAGCAGCAGCAGCAGCAGCCGCCCTAGCTGCAGCCGCCTCGGCAGCACGCCGCAAGCTGTCCAGCTTAGCTGCTGCCCTGTCACTGCTGCTGCTCCTGCTGCTACGGGATCCCTTGCGGCCCCACCTGCCAACTGCTGCTGCTGCTGCTGCTGCATTGCCAGCTTCAGCATCACTGTCAGCTGCCTCCTCAGCATCTGATTCCACCAGCACCTCGGAATCTGCCTCATCTGCCTCATCTGCCTCATCTGCTGCTGCCTCACTCTCACTCGCAGTCTCACTGTCACTCTCTTCTGCTGACTCCTCATCATCTGAAGCAATCCAGTCCTGCTTGCGCGGCCGGCCCCGCCTGCCAGTCCCTGCTACTGCTGCTGCTGCTGCAGCTCCACGCCTGCCGCGCTTGCCTGATCCAGCAGCAGCAGCAGCGCCAGCATACTTCCTCCAGCTCACACCAGCACCACCAGCAGAATCAGCACCACCAGCACGCATCACAAGCTCCCCCTCACACTCTTCCCACAGGCCAGCTGCTGCCAAATCCACTGTCACTCGGTCCTTTGCTGCAGGGCCGGCACGCGAAGCACCAGCAGCGCGGCGCGCCGCCTGCTCTGCTGCTGCCGCGTCCGCGCGCGTCATACGCGGCTTGCTGCTGCTGCGGCGGCGCGGCTTGCGACTCGCTTTTGGCTGTTTGCTGCTGCGTGCGCTGCGCTGCGCAAGCGTCTCTTCTTCTGATGACTCATCCTCGTCCTCGCTGCCACTGCTGCTGCTGCTTCCACCTTCAGGCTCGTCAGCTGCTGCTGCTGCTGCTGCTGCTGCCTCTGTGGCTTCATCGTCACACTGCATGGCTGCAGCTGGTGCTGCTGCTGCTGCTGCTGCTGCTGCTCCGCCTAGCAGTGACACGCTGCTGTCGACTGCTGCTGAAGCAGCAGTGAGCGCACTCAGCACTGCTGGGTCCAGGCCTGGCGGGAAGCTCAAGCTCAAGCCTGGTGCTGCTGCTGCTGCTGCTGCTGCTGCTGCTGGTGTTTCTGCATGCTTCTGCTTGCCCAGCAGCTTCCTAATGTCAGCATTGCCAGCAGCAGCAGCACCTGCTGCAGCAGCAGCAGCAGCACCGCTCTCCGTCCCTGCCGCTGCTGCTGCTGCCTTGAGGCCTGCAGTGCCCTTGCGGCTAGCTTGTTGCTTCTGCATGCGTGCTCGCTGCTCTGGGTCCAGGTGCTCCAGGTTTCTGAGTGCTGACAGCATGGTGTTGAGCATGACATCTGGCACACTGATGCCAATGAAGCGCTGCTGCGTGTCAGATGTCTCCACGCGCACCAGCTGCAAGCACAGGCAGAAACAGCAAGAAGGAGGGGGATTGTCAGCTTTGGGCGCGCCTGACACATGGCAAGGGTATGACGACAACGCGAGCATCAGCACTGGGTGTTATGCTGCGTGGCGAGGCTTAGGCGGATATCAGTGCTGCCTATGATGCTGCTGCTGCTGCTGCTGCTGGGCTGGCTGTTGTGTTACCCACCGGCAGGCGCCTCGCGTTGTTGTGGGCGTTCCTGTAATTCTGTGCCACTCGGCTGATCGTGGTCAGCAGCGGCAGCACACTGCCAGTCAGCAGGTTGAGCGGAACATGGCGCTTGTCCAGGCCTGCAGGTAAGGTTGAAAATATAACAAGCGATAGTCGTTGAATAAAAAGGCAGCAAAAAGCAGGTCAAGCGGCATCTGGCGCTTGTCCAGGCCTGCAGGTTTCAGTGCAGCAAGCAACAAAGCCGAGCGTTGCTTGATCGCAGTGGTGGCGCATTGTGCAGCAGCGCTTGCATGGCATTGCAAAGCCTGCAAAAGCTGCTGACTGAATGCGCTGCAGGCCACGGGAAAGCAGATTGCCAGAAGCCATTTGCAGCTGATACGGTATGTGTAGCGGCGGTCGGGTGCTCTTGCAGCTCGCCAAACACCTGCCAGTGTGGGGACTTAGGGTTTAGGGTGGAACCCTAAACCCAAACCCTAAACCCTATCACGGGCTTGCGTGCTGGCGCGCACCTGACTCGTAGGCGTCTGTCCAGGGCCTCTCCATAGTGCGGCTGTCCCTCATGCGTACAAACTTTTCGCGTAGCTCCTGCACAGCACAGGTTGCCAAAAGTGTGAGTTGCCTAGTGCGCACTTGCAGCTTGCCGGCAAGCGTCGTGTTGCGCCAGGCATGTTGTTAGCTGGCAAGCATGGACACAGCGGTTGCTTACGGCAGGCCGCAAGAGTATGTATGTAACATGCAGGCGCGTGGAATGCAGGCGTGCGGTTGAGACGAGTGGCGGCTAAGCCGAATGACTCTACCTGATGCAGTTGTGGCAACAGACCGATGGTGCAAAATTAAACACAAGAAAACCTTACTGCCCAAGTCAGCCACCTCTTCACGATCGCATGCGTCCCGCAGATACCTGAGCACAAGTCGTTCTGGCATTCGAAGCATACCATTGCACATTGTGCACACAGGTTACGTGCACACATCAAGATCTACATGCGTATTGCGACTCACATCAAAGTGGATGTCGGATGCCAGCACGCCGGTGGTAGGCCGCACCACCCTGAAGTACTGCGCGCGCTTGAAGTAAACCTTGTTCCTGCTGCGCGTGTCGCTGTACTCGCGCACGCCCTTCTCGTTGCGTGGCAGGATCAGCGCATAGTGGCGCGTCGTGGCAGAGTCGGAGTAGTAGAAGCCTGCCATGCAGCGATCCACTGCTTCCTCCCCTAGCTGC
>RWJK01001565.1:285-12193 GCA_004335835.1 Scenedesmus sp. ARA3 | reverse complement strand
CACTGCTTCCTCCCCTAGCTGCTCGCGCACACTCTTCAGCTGCAGGCGGCAAAACAATTATATCAAGCAGCGTGCAATGACAGTCAGCTTGATGACAGGTGGTGGCAGAGTCGGAGTAGTAGAAGCCTGCCATGCAGCGATCCACTGCTTCCTCCCCTAGCTGCTCGCGCACACTCTTCAGCTGCAGGCGGCAAAACAATTATATTAAAGCAGCGTGCAATGACAGTCAGCTTGATGACAGGTGGTGGCAGAGTCGGAGTAGTAGAAGCCTGCCATGCAGCGATCCACTGCTTCCTCCCCTAGCTGCTCGCGCACACTCTTCAGCTGCAGGCGGCAAAACAATTATATTAAAGCAGCGTGCAATGACAGTCAGCTTGATGACAGGTGGTGGCAGAGTCGGAGTAGAAGAAGCCGACCATGCAGCGATCCACCGCCTCTTCTCCCAGCTGCTCACGCACGCTCTTCAGCTGCAAGCAGAAAGGATGACGGTTGTGGCAGCGTGTAACAATGGTCAGCTCGGTGACATTCAAAGAATTATGTGTGACTGCTTGGCTACACAGGCAGCATGCTGCAGCTACATGTCATTCCTTTTTTTTGGCTCCAGCCCAGCCATCATCAACGGCTTGTTAGTATTGTTCAAGGTAACATAACATAACACAACATAACATAACATAACATAACGTAGTGGTCCTCACCTCCTCCTTTAGCAGCTTCTGTGCCTTGGCAAAGGACACTCCCCTGTCCATCTGGAATGCGGTGAGGCAGGTGGGCGCTGCTCCGTTGGGGTGGTGGCAGATCTCCTTCTGGCTCCTGCAGCGCACAGAAACAGAAACACACACAACTTGATCAGCAACAATGTAATTAGCTTTGATATGTCGCAGCAACGAACAGCATAAATCACTTTGAAGGGCTGCTAGTACCCCTCCTTTCGGCTCCTGCACTGCGACACCACACAACAACAGCAGCCGGCAGCAACACCGTGATACTTGTGATGTAGCAAGAGCGCGCCTGCGCATGACATATCAATGTGCTGCTAGCAGACCATTTCAGCTTGTGCCGTTTCAGCTTGTGCCGTGCAAATATGGCATCAGCGCACTCACGAGAGCGTGATGATGTCGCAGCCCGGCTTGATAATGCCGTTGCCTTCGTACTTGCCGCTCTTCTTGGCAGCAGACACCACCTAAAGTGCAGCAGCAGCAGCAGCAGCGCATGGAAAGGTCAGCACACACGCTAAAAAAGGCGCGGGGTGCACTCTGGCCGCGTTGTTTCTGGCTCTGCACAACAGGTGCGGTGCATCGGGCTCCTGCTCACAACAAGATGCTGCTGTTGTGTCTTCTTTTCGGTGGAGGCGCCCAGAGCCACTTTCCGGCCATTCCCTGTAGGAGCCAGCTGAATAGACGCGTACATATGAGTGACGCTACAACGCGCCTCCCCTCAACCCCTCCAGGATTGCGCTGGAGTAGCCAAAGAGCTGCCCCTGCATCTCCCCAAACACAACAGTCAAGAGCCAAACGTTCACAAATGAACCTTCTAAAGACAGCTGCACCTCACCTTGTCCAAGGTGGTGCTGAATTAGCCGAACAGCTGCCCCTGCATCTCCACGCGCATGCCCAGCAGCTTGTTCAGCAGCGCGACATGCACTACGGCATACATACAAGGGACAAGAAAACAGCCAGATCACCTCAGCTTGACAGCCTTGACCTGGATAGCGCAGTAGCCGCTCCGCAAGTATATTATACTACCGGACTTATAGGATACTACAATTTAACAGCAATCAGCCGTCAAACAAAACCCACCTTGTCCAGAATCGCGCTGAAGTAGCCGAAGAGCTGCCCCTGCATCTCCACCCGCATGCCCAGCAGCTTGTTCAGCAGCGCGTGCACGCTGGCGCCCTTTTTGCTGCCCACTAGGCCAGCAGACAGCAGCAGCGCAGAGGCCTTGTCACACCAGCGGTCCAGAAACGCCTCCCGCCGCGCTGCGTAGCCAGCAGTGCCTGCAGCAACATGGTGCGTGGCAATCACAGTATGTTGAGTTGGCACATTTATTGAGAGCGTACCAGCCCAGCAAACACCAGCAGCAGCCAGGCCTTGTCACAGCAGCGGTCCAGAAACCGCCTCCCGCCGCGCTTCGTATGCGTCTGAGCCTGCAGGATGATACGCGGCGTCGAATGGTTTGGTTTGGTGTAGATTATCTGAATATGCAGCAGCAATGCTCAGCTGCACCACCCTTCATGACTGGCCTTTTTTATCCCACGCGCCAAGCTTGCAAGCAGTTGCTGTCAGCCGCAGTTTCACATGTTACATAACGTAATTGATGGCTCACCCAGAGGTTCTGACAGCCCCTGGCCTGAAGCAGCCCCGCATCACGCCTTGGCAGCTGATGCCTTGGTTTTGCCAGCAGTGAACATTGTCAATACCATGTTATAACACATGCTGTAACACAAGATGTAACCACACTCACCCGGCTCTGGCAGCTCCTGGCCCTTAGGCAGCCCTTGACACCCCATGTTTTTCAAAGTATGGCAAGTTATGCAAACCACAAAAGCAGCAAGTTACAACACAAAAATGACAACGCACCCGGCTCCGGCAGCTCCAGGCCCTCAGGCAGACCCTCCCGCATCATGTCCTCCAGCCAGGGAGGGTTTAGGCTCATGTATGTGGTGTCCTTGCAGTAGCGGGATTGGATGAGGCCTAGCAGGATTGTCAGCGCATTGTGCGCCCACCTGCAGGCAAAAAGCATCAGAAAAGCAGCAGCAGCAGCAGCAGCAGCAGAGGGGATTGAGTGGCCAGGCGGGGTCGTCGCTGTAGCGGCAAGGCTAGATCAGGCTGAGCAGGATCTTCAGCGTGCTGTGCGCCCACCTGCAGGAGGAAATCGCATGTCTCCCTGCGTGAGCCCACGCAGCAGTAAGACGCAAGCATGCATCCAAGTGTATTATCCAGATCAAATGAACTATAAAAAAGCGCTCACTTGGTCTGCAGGTTGAAGGATGCCAGGGCCTCGCTCGCGCTTGCTGCGCGCCTGTCGCCCTGCGTGAGCGCGCCCAGCTGCTGCAGGCGGTGCGCCACAGCGCTTGCAAAGCGGTGCTCTCCGCAGATGTTGGTGGACACGATCTTGTAAATGGGCGGCTGCGCCTGGTTGGACCTGCAGATGTGATTATGGGCAGGCAGACAGGTACGTGGGTATTGGTGGAAAGGCTGGCAAAACATACATGCAGATGGTGGTGCAGATGGTGGTGCTGATGGTGGTGCTGATGGCGGTGCAGATGGTGGTGGACATGATTGTGTTAACACAGTTTTCATGCAGATCTGTTGAGCAATTGGCACCTGTGCGTGCGCCCCAGCTGCTGCACCGTCTTGTCTGCGCTCCAGGCCAGCTCCAGCGTAATCTGCACGCGCTGCGCCTTGTTGGCTGCGCCCTTGTCGGCGTGCAGGCTGATGCCAGCTGAGGCTGCATCGCTGATGATGGCCACGCGCTTGGCGCCCTGCTGGAAGGCGGTGCGCTCCAGGATGTTGACCTGCGTGTGGAAATAACCAACATTGAAGTGTAGGTTATATGCCTGCAGGTTTCAGTCGAGAGGGCGGCTGCGAAATTTATTGAACTGTCGAGACTCGGCAGAAAGCCGAGCTGAGCGAGGGTTTCTGCCGAATCGAGACAGTTCAATAAATATGTTTTTAATGTTGTGTCTATTTCCTGGGAAAACACTCTTGAGTGGTATAAAACTTGATAATTCAAGCTGGATTGTTGTAGTCTCTGATGATGGTCGCACACTTGGCGCCCTGCTTGAACGCAGTGCGCTTCAAGTTGTTGACCTGCTCACAACAATAGTGACAGTAACATCGGTGAAGTATAATTGCTCCTCAAGCATTTTACGCCATATACATATGAGACATCACACATGCCAGGCGCATGCGGAGCACAAGGCAGCAGGGATCCCTGTAGCCACCCAAGCGCACTCACATCGTCCACACTGCAGCCCCCAAAGAACTCCGTCCTGCTGACGTACTTGTAGCCGCCACCCTGTGCGCGCTCCATGCGCTTGAGGCGGCCAGTCATCTCAGCCACCTGCGGCATGTTAAATAACACAGTACAAAACATTGTCACTAACAATACATAACAGCTCGCTTGACAGCTGCTGGCTGGCAGCTGCTGCATGGTCAGCATACATCCGCTCAAACATAGAAAATAGTTTGCAGGTTGCAGCCATCTTCGGTGTCTCACAGTGGAGATCCTGCTAGGGCCTCACTCTGGCGCCAACCTCTCCTGATGTTATGTGACACTGTTACTAACACAGTGACGTGTCACTCACCTGGCTGGGCCCGCCCAGTCTGTCGATGAGGTCGTCCAGGGGGTTCTTGGGCAGCACCAACTTCTTGGAGCGCTCCAGCAGCAGCTGGGAGCCTGCAGCATCAACGCAATGTGTCAGGTTGGCGGTAGGATTGCCAATGCTTCAACAGAAGTCGGAAAAAAAGCACATCGGAGTGAAAAGGTGTGAGGCTGTTTAAAAGTGTGAGGCTTGGGCAGCACCAGCTTTTTGGAGCGCTCAAGCAGCAGCTGAGAGCCTGCAAAACACCAGAAAGGTCAACAGTGAACAGCGATGGCTAGAAGAAAGTATTGGTGACACTCTAGCGTGCTGTTCTAAAAGTGTTCATTTGTTGCAGAGCAGCTCTGCAGGTTTTTTTAACAGTGAGCATTAAAAGCGGCTGGGGATCATACGCGTGAAACGTGATTGCCAGACACGCAGACAGCAACATAGAGCCTGGCACAGCGACTATCAACCCCACACACTTCCTTGCACGCTACATCTCTACCCACCTGGGTGCTCCATCAGGAGCTTCTCAATAAAGCTGTTCAGGAAGAGTGCTGCAGGCTCCACAAAGCTCTCAAATGCTGGCACGTGCACACAGAAACCAGCACAACCTCTGCACAACACGGCACATATCAACCCTTACACACCACATCTCCAATCACCTGGGTACTCCATCAGGTGCTTCTCAATAAAGCTGCTCAGAATCAGTGCTGCAGGCTCCACAAAGCTGTCAAAGGCAAGGTCCTCGCTGTCCCCACCAGCCTTGGCAGTCAGGCTGGCCACATACTGCGCAGTGCGGGCCTCGCCAGTGCTCTGTATGCCCACCACTGGGCACATGCCTGCTGCCAGCGCCTCCTCGCACAGCCGCACCACCGTATCCACCTGTAACACAAGGTGGCAGAAGCATGTGTGGTGTGTCAAAAGGTGGATGTGACAGCAGCACTAGAACGAGGAGCAGCAGCAGGAGGAGGAGGAGGAGGAGCAGCACAGCGGTGACTGCGCGCCTCGCCAGTGCTCTGTATGCCCAACACTGGGCACATGCCTGCCGCAAGTGCCTCCTCACACAGCCGCACCACCGTATCCACCTGCAAATGTTGCATTTGTTGTTTTATATACAACCGCCTTTACAAAATTGACAGCAAAATCATATGCGTGATAAACAGCAGTACAGCACCAGGGAGCTGTGGCTTGATGTAGGAAAGTGTGATGCTGTGTAGCGCGCTGCAGGTATCAAGCAGCAAATCTTGATGTGCTGCACATTAGGACATGGAGCCGGGCTATCCCAAGAGCCCTATGCAGGCAGCCACTCAGTAAACACAAACAACAGCAGATCTAACACACTTGCTGTGCGCGTGCCCACCTTTGCTGCTGTGCAGAGCTGCCTGAAGAAGCGCAGCTGCGCGCTGCCAAATTGGCCCATCAGGTTCTGCAGCAGGGCAGCGTAAGAACAAGCAAGGAACCACATGTGATGCGCTGTCAGTAGCGTATCAAGCAACATATGTTTGGTTAAGGTCCCAGCTTAGCTCAAACGAACAGGCTCGCTCCAACAGCTGAAGAGTGCAATGTGTGGTGGCGGTGCGCAAATTCCAGCAGGTGGCCGGCACGCTGTACAAGCCTACGCAGCTTGTGCGCACAACGAAACCTGCCAACTGCTGTGCCCATTTACATCTGTGACAGAAGTCAAAACCGAGGTGGTCTGCATGCTGCTGCTGCAGCGCTCACCCCTTTATCCACCCTGCCAAAGTCGCGGCCATGCAGACGCAGAAACTCGCGCGTGTCCTGCCACAGGTCGACAGCAGCATCGTACTGCTGCACAAACGCCTCAGAGGCTTCGATCGCCACTGTCTCAAAGCGAACATCCTGCAGCAGCAGCAGCAGCAGCAGCAGCAGCAGCAGCAGCAGCAGCAGCAACAGCCAACTGTCAGCGTCGTACTGCTGCACAAAAAAATTGATCGCCACACTCTCGAAGCGCACATCCTGCAGCAGAAGCAGCAGTAGGCAGCGGTGGCCTGTATGGTATTGCATGCGCAGCCACAGCAACATGCTGCAAGCTGCCTACAGGTGAACGACAGTGTTGCATTGCTACTGCAGCGCACCACCGCACAGCTACTTGAACACAGGGTGCAGGCCATAGTTTAGTAATCTGGTGCTGAAAATCAACAGGCTTGCTGTTTGCAGGAAACACAGACAGGCAGGCTGCAGCATGTCCAGCAAGCAGTGACAGTGCTGTTTGTGCAGTGCAGCCTGCACTCACCGCCCAGCTGAGGGAGCGAGACAGGTAGCAGCCAGCCCCCTTCAGCTCCATCGCTACCAGCTCCATGGCGCCAATGCCACCCTGCAGCAGCAGCAGCAGCAGCAGCAGCAGCAGCAGCAGCAGCAGCAGCAAGAAGGTAACGTGAGGGCAGCACAGGCACGGCATCAAAACTATGCCATACATGCTTAGAAGACAAAGTACACATTGAAACGTGGTACATCTGCAAGCAGACTGGTGTGGGGAGGCCTGTGTGCCGCCGCACCTGCCGCAGCAGCCCCACACACTCCTTCTTTGAGGAGAAGGCGCTGCCGGGCTAAACCCTAAGTGTTCATCGACAGTATGTTTTGTCTTGCCACAACAAGTTTGACCGCGTTGTTTGATTCCTCAACATAACAGCTAGGCATGTGTGCCGTCGTACCTGCCGCAGCAGCCCCACAAACTCCTTCTTTGAGGGGAAGGCACTGCCAGGGCCCCACAGGCCCAGCCGCTCCATGTAGCACAGGTTCTCCGCCTCGCTGGCGCCTGCAGGAAGAAACAACATGTTATAACATGGTTCAAAAACAGTCTCTAAAAGCTGCCAGGAACAAGATGTTTTAGTAGCTACCCCTTTGAACAAAGGTAAGGTTGATTTATTATTGCACAGGAGCTCAAGCAGACGGGTGCAGCTGCTGCAACACAAAGCAGGGACGGACACAGACGCCAGATGTAGCAGTACAGCAGAAGGTGCCTATACACTGCAAACCCGGGATTAGGCCAGCTATGTGCTGTTATTTGGTCACTCTGCGTACCTGTTGCGCTGACGTACATGACGCGGCTGTTGGGCAGCCGCCGCTGCAGCTCAATGACAGCCTGCACAGCAACAGCAATGAATGCAGCAGCATTATTACAGCAGCAATGCGCGCAGCAGCAGTGCTTGCAGCAGCGACGGATGCAGCAGCAATTATCACAGCATGCACCTGTAAGCAGGAAGCAACATGCAGAGACCCATCCATAAGCATCATGTGCATGTTCTTACCCGCGCTGTCTTGCTTCCGCCTGTTGTGAACGCAAAGCCGCCTCCTTGGCCCTTCTTTGCGGTGCTGTCCATGGCCTCTCCCCCCATCATGTCAATGGGGAACTGGTTCTTCTTCTCCTTGGGCATCTGCAGATATGACAAAAGTAACACAATTCGAACGCAGACTGACAGCCGGCAACAGCAATTGGGCGCCACACCAGTGAAGACACATAGAATCACACATTAAAGCATTCATGCGTTAGCACAGATGTGCGACATAGCTGGCTGGTGTTATTTGAGATGGCATCCCCTGCACACCATTGCACTAGCTGCAGCAGCGCTGCAATTGAAACAACCACCCAGCTTGCAGGAGCCGCTGCAGCAGCACCCTTTACACCCTTTACAGAACACACCGCGTTCTTTGCCTTGTGGCACTCGTCAAACACGATGACGTAGTCACCATCTCCTAGCCACTCCACAATCTGTGCCAGGCGCGAAGCTGGGCCTGCAGGAAAACAGCAAAACAGGCGAGCAGCCAGGCGAGAAAGTCATGACAGGCGTGATGAGGACGGCGAAAAGGTGATATTGCTTGCACCACGACTGAGAGCCAAGCAGCTACTGCTCATCCAAGCCTGCACACATAGCAGCTAGGATTCTGATTGCAACAGCTGCATCAAAGGCAGGGGCTCAACTGCTGCATGCACGCCACCGGGTCGAACCTCAAGCAACCAAGCAACGCAGCGCTGGCTCACCAAACTCCTCAGCAGCAGCCTCCCAATCCTCATCCTCCTCAGGGCTTTGAGGCCTCTCCCAAGGTGGCGGTTGGTTCTCATCATCCCAAAGTCCTGCGCTGCCACTGCGGCTCAAGCTGCTGCTCCTGCTGCCAGCCAGGCCGCCTGCGCTGCTGCCGTCCCCGCTGTATGCATAGCCTGCCGCGCTGCTCACGTGCAGCGGCGCTGCTGCTGCTTTTGGGGGCCTGCCGACTTTCCCGCCTTTTTTGGGCTTGGCTGGTGTGGCTCCGGATGTGAGCAGGTCGTATGTGCAGAACATGATGCCGCTCTCGAGGCCCTTGAGCGCGGACAGCGGCTGGCCAGGCTTTGTGCGCAGCTGCCGCAAGTCCTGCAAGTGGTATTGTGTCCAGCAGAGCGGAACATTTTTCAGCAGCGGTATATGCAGCGATACACTGCAACAAGGAGGTACAGCATCTTTACGGATCATGGATTGCTGCGGCAGCTGCACTTGTGAGCTCAACAGCTGCACCCTCCATGAGGCGAATACACCGTAATGGCACCAAGTTTGACCAAGGTTTGACCGGACTCACGTGCAGTTTGACCGCCTCGTACTGCAGCATGCCCAGGGCCTCAAGGTCCCTCCTGGCATCCACCACCAGGTCTGTGGACACTGACACCCACAGCGCCTGCACAGACACATAAATGTTATTATCTTACCATGTTACAAACTGAATGTTATTCAATTTAAACAGCATGATGTTGTGTGAAGTATTGCCTCCATTGACAAGTCATAGCAGCAGTGAGCACTTCAGCAAAACGATCTGCTGCATATGGCTGCATTGAGCAGTTAAATGCACAGGATAGGCACAAGCTATCCTGTCATGTGTCACATGGCGCTTGCTGCTGGCGGTGCTCTGCAGCAGCCAGCAGGGCTGCAATGGCTGCTGCAGTAACGCACTGCACTGCTGCGCCTGCCCTGCAAGCGCTGCTGCAACCATGCCACTGCACTGCTGTGCCCGTCCTGCAAGCACAGTAGTACCCACCTTTGTCTTGCCCCTGCAGAAGTAGTTGAAGATCGTTGCTGCGATCTGCCTGCCCTTGCCCACTCCAGGGCCTGTAGCAAAGCAGCAGCAGCAGCATCATCATCAAGCAACACATCTCAGGCGCACTCTACACTCCTCCAATGCAGGTACAGCACTATCAAAGCACTATTACTGCACAGCAGGATCTCCTGCTCGACAGCTGCTTGCCGCAGGATCTGCACGCGGACAACCATGTATGTATACCAGCCAGCCACCATTACGTGCACAAACGGTCCTGTAGCTGTTTGATTTTGGAGAAGTTGCTGTGGTTGTTTGCCCCATATGCGCAGAAACAGTGGCGTACACAGCACCCCACAGCTGCCACATCTGGCTGTGCTTGGTACATTTACTCACCATCGCCTAGGAAGAAGCCTGCCCTGCTGCCATCAGGCAGCACGTGTAACAGTACTATCAGCAAGCAAGTGATTTCAACTGTGGATGAAGCAGTGAAAGCCAGTCAGCAACTAATGCTCTCAAAGCCAGCTCACCATCCCCCAGGAAGAAGCCAGCCCTGCTGCCGTCTGGCAGCAGCTGCTCATGCCGCGCACACGCCAGCCTGACTGCGTGGAACTGCAGCGCACTGATGGCGCCACCTGCACGCAGCGTAAGCAAGCACACATCAGCTTCACTCATCAGGATGTTGGGTTGGATCTGTAGGTGTTCTGCCCCCTGAGCACCAACAAGCGCGCAGTTGCTGAACTCCACCACCCCTCAGCAGCTGGTTTGCACTACAGCAGCATCCAGTTGCTGCAGCAGCAGCAAGCACTCACTCTTCAGCACGTGGCCAGGCAGCTTCAGGGTGTAGTCACACTCTGGGGATGGCACTGAGGACAGCGTTGCTGCCTCACACACGGGGCTGGGGTGGGGGGCCAGGCCATAGCCCTCCAGTGCATTGCTGCGGACAGTGGCAAAGTTCTCATAGCCCTCGGCATCGTCTCCAATCTCCTGTTCATATGGAAGGGCAAGTTGTGCAGCAAATGCAGGCAGCATGATCAGCGGCGTCAGAGCGTGGAGTGCACTGTAGAGTTCAGCTGGTCCCGGCTGTGCAAGCAGACCGGCTGTGATCAGTACATTGGACACGAGCAGCTGCCTGCAGCCTGAGCATCCACCAGCCGACCATTGTGCATGCTGGACGTAGGTGTGAACGTTGGTATGTCGCTGTTGTGGGCATTACTGATGGTCTACAGTGCCTGCCACTGCACAGTTGCTTGGCTGGCAAATGATATGAACATCTTCAAAAGGCACGCGCTCCTTGCTAGTGCCGTCCCAACGACAGTTAGGTGACATGCAACGTTTTATTATGTAACTAAATATCCTTGCAAATGTGTTCAGCTTCATGTTGTTGGCCACCCTGGGTGCTGATCTGGGCCACTTGCTGCCCCAAAAACTCACATCATCGTCATCCTCCAGGATGACTTGCTCTTTAGCTTTCAGACCGGCACCAGGGGCCTTTGGTGGGTTCTGCGGTTGCTGCTGCGTGCCCATGCTGCTCGCCATGCCTGGGATGTTGAGGCCGATGTTGAAGTTGCTGCTGCCATACAATGGCGTCTGGAAGAGGTTGGGCGCACCAGACGCCATGTTTGGGCGTTTTAAAGGAGATCGCTTGCAGTCTCAGGCAGCCATGTGCAGTTCGACACCCCTGGCTTTCTTGTCTCTGCGGGATCAAGCTGCCCTGCGATCAGTCACACGGCTACAACCTTTCAACAACTTGTATCAATGCCCCTGGGGAGCTGATGGCAGCGGATGCTCTCAAGGTCGATGGTCGCGTGACGGTTGTTGAATTCAAGCGGCTTCAAATGTCTGAACCCTTGAATTGCCAGGTTGCCGGCGATCGGGCTCACAAATACGTTTAAACAGTTGAAGCAATACTAATGAAACCTTTAGGACATCCAGTATGGACTTTCCAACTCTAAGGTGCTGGCACTCACCCTCTCTCTCCGGCATACCACTCGAGTGTCATAGCAGTCACACGACTTGGGATGACGAAAATGCATGTGATTTAAGGTGATTTGGTAAAGGAAGTTGAAGTGTCATGGCTTGCAAGGCTCAGTTGCACATCAGCCTGAAAACTTGCATCAGGTTGCAGTGACTGCCAGTGCCTCAAGGCCCTTGCCACAATCCCGGCGGCAAGCTTGACATTGCTGTTCAATGTTTAACACTCAAGCAAGTGAGTATGTCGGCCAAACGTGTCCGCAGACTGCAAATGTGGTGTCTTTGACTTGCTCACTAGCCGCTAGTGTGCCAGCAGTGACTGCTTGAAGAACATGGCATGCATTATCTGGTGTGGGCACGTCTACCCGATGCAGCTAGTGCTGCTTGTTCTAGCTGTTGTGACTCCTCAAGACTGAGCAGTAGTAGTGGACAGCATGATAACCTGACAAGCAAAGAAGTTGCTCACACCTCTTATCAAGCCATGCACGTACAGGTTCTTGCATAAGTCGTGAAAGCAGTAACTGTGCTGCGCCGAGAGAGAGAGAGAGGCTTGTTACAGGAGAAGGCAAGCTATCACCCGAGAGTGAGTCACTCGCCCTACTTTCAGCT
>RWJK01001564.1:34435-48941 GCA_004335835.1 Scenedesmus sp. ARA3 | reverse complement strand
GCAGGCTGGGCAGGCGCCGATGGTGCTGGAGCAGCTGCCGGACTTTGTGCAGCAGTATGTGGCGCGGCGGGGGCTGTGAAGAGAGCACGCTTACCACTTTGCTTGCGTTGTGTAGCTGATCTGCAGCAGCATCAAAGCATCGGGCTGGTTGCACCGACTTTTACATGCCATGTGGCTGTGGGTATGCATAAGGTGCTGGGCCAGATGCAGCAGGCTGGGGCAGGCGCCGATGGTGCTGGAGCAGTTGCCGGACTTTGTGCAACAGTATGTGGCCCGGCGGGGGCTGTGATTGCGGGAGGAGGCTAGTTACGCTGACCTTGTTTAGCTGAACCAATCAACACTCTGAATGCATGTAGGCGAAGTTTTTGGAGCTGGTTGTGCCCTGTGGCTGCGGTGTTGGAAGGTAGTTGCACATGTGCTGGTGGTGGCTTGGCAGCGGCAGCGGCAACTATGCTCATTCATGTGTACGGATGGTGCTGCGGTTTGCAGCAGCGTGCATTGCTAGGCAGGTGGCTGTGCGGAGTGACATGTCTGGCAGCGTTGTGCAGGCAAGGCCGTTTGGTGGCGAGGCTGCAGGTGTCTCATGTCAGCAGAAGAAGTGGTGTGCTGCTGTGCATGTGCAGGGCAATGCTGGTGCTTGCTGGGAGTGCATGCGCCGATTTATTATGTGCAGGATTTGGTGTGTTCATGCTGCTTGTAGTGCCAGCTGCACTGCTGACATGCCTGTCCGTGCGAGGCACAGCACGCGGCTGCAGGGGTGCCGTGAACAGTTTTGATCATCCGACGTCTGCCAAGCCAAGTGGCAGTGCAACTTGTTACGTTTGTTACATGGACACCCCAATCGACGAGGTTGGTGGCGGTTCTGAGAGTCTATTGCAGTACTGTAATGGAAATTTGACTGGCATTTGACTGTGCTGCTGCGTCGTGTTGACGCTGGTGTTGCTGCTGTTTGACCGAGTTTGCTGCGCGGCAGCGCACTTTTCTGGCTGGCCAGTTGCGACGCGCCTTGTGGCTTCTGTTGGGGTCAATATGGTTTTATGTCGTAAGCTGTGTGGTGCTGGGTGCGTTGACAGCAGCCGATGCAGATACTTGATGCGCTGCAGGGCAGTTGCTGTGCATGTATGGATATAGTCAACAGACTTGAGTGCAGAAGCAGAAGTCCTTTCACTCTTGTCTCACTGGGTTGCTGCTGACTCTTCCAACAGCCGCTCTTGTGTATGCATGCAGGCACCTGCATTCCAGTGGTAGCAGTGTCTTTAGCTTGCTTGCTGCTGGCTGTTTGCAGGCTTGCGTGCACCAGCTGTGTATCATTGTATGTTTTACATATCATATGACATGGAGCGTGCCAGACGCTCGAATGACGGCCAAATGCTTGCATGTTGCCAGTGGTTGGGTGTACTATGTGCCTGTCCCCTAGCATGTACAGTAGTGGGGCTCACCCACAAGTAGGCAGTGACAGATGGTGCGTGCTGCACATGCAGATGTTGGCAGGTTGCCGTTAAGTTGTGGCAGACTGCCAGTCTGTCAGCACTGCTGCAAATTGGCATTGCACTTTGTGTTTTAAGCGCACGACGTTTTTGCCATGCTCCCATTGTGTGATTGCATCCCTTTCGTTTGAGGCCAGTGTTCACCCTAGATCTCACCTGAAGATCCATGCCTGGCACCTGCCGCATGCCGCAGGCTGAGGGTGTGCACTGGTGTTTTGTGGTGCAAGTGTTGTGGGTCTAGATCTGCTGGGTTCTTTACTGTCCCAGTGTTGAGCATCTGCGCAGTTGTAACCGGGCATGCTGTCGATGAGATGGCAGAGATGCAGGAGAGATTGCCAGCCTACGGGACTTACAAGCTGTCGCTGGCGCTTGCAGTGGGGTATTTTGTGTTGTTACACGCTTGCAGTTTGGTTGTAACGTGATCCTCATGCATTTTTTAAATTAGATGACATGTTGCATTTTTGATGGCCCATCAGCCAGTGCGGCGCTAAGGTGAAACTGTCGCAGGCTGCACTCTTATATATCATATATATGATATAATAGAGTAGTACCTTGCTGAGCTGCTCATGAGTCACCAAGGGGCAAGCTGTCGTGCAGATTCGTTACGTTCAACACCGTGGCACCCAGCTCATGTAGCACTCAACCAAGGAGTGGGATCCCCAATCAGCCTGATTGCTCCTGAGCAGCAAACGAGAGGCTCATAGGGGGAGAAACATCGAAGACCACCATCATCCGAGATGTCAGCAAAAACAGCAGAGAAGGATTCAACAGCAACTTGAACAGCTTGAGCAGATTCACTGCGACCTTGAACTGTTCAAGGACCGTTCTGCACAAGTGCAGCAGGCAATATACGAGCCCATTGCTGTCAGTCACACCGAACACGGCAGCTGTGATAAAGCCTGTCGTTTGCACACACGCACAGGTGTACCCAGGCACCACCACTGGCATGGTACCGCTTACAGTGCGATGTAACACCAACCAGGTGCTGCAGACCACAGACTGTCACACAGCCCTGCGTCCTGCAGACGCACTACACAGCAGCGCCAGCCACCCAGCTAAAACTGCCACTGATAGCAGCAGCTGCAGCTGCATGCTGCATTGCGGCTTGCATGGGCAATGATGGTGACATTGCGCATTGATCAGCAAACAACAACCAGCAAGCGCCAACACAGCAGCCGCTGCTGCTGCTGACCGCCCTTGACTGTGCGTAATCAGGAAGCCACACAGCAGCACTGCTTCACAACCACTATCATACAGTTGAATTAGCCAGAGCAACACATACACTCTCTGCCTGCTGCTGATGGTTCAAGTCCTAGTTCACTCTCTTTCTCCAAACCAGCCGAACCAGCAATCCGAGAGATGCTAGTTGCTGCTGCGCCATACCAGAGCCTGCACACCACCCTGCCTGCATGTAACCTCAGCAGAAGCACCAGCTGCAAGCCCTTGTAATCCTTCCAGCTCATGATGCACTGCAATGCGCTGCGCATCACCAGTGTCAATTAACAGGCCAGCACAAGACAAAGCCCGCCGCACTCATCACTTGCCAGGCACGATCAGACCACCAGATCATCACCAGATCATCACCAGATCAGATCACCACATCACTTGCCCGGCACGATCAGGTTGAGGATCTTCCCTGGCACGTAGATGACCTTCTTGATCTCTTTTCCTTCCGTGAACTTCTTGACCGTGTTCAGGCCCAGCGCTGCCTCCACTGCTGCCGCCTGCTCTGCTGCTACGCCGATCTCCACGGTGCCGCGCATCTTGCCATTGACCTGCGGCAGCAGCAGCAGCAGTGGCAGCAGCAGCAGTGTAACACAGTGTCAGCGGCAGACAGCAGCCACGCCGATCTTCTCGGTGCCGCGCATCTTACCGTTGACCTGCAGCCGCAGCAGCAGCAGCGGCAGTGGCAGCAGCAGCAGTGTAACACAGTGTCAGCGGCAGACAGCAGCCACGCCGATCTCCACGGTGCCGTGCATCTTACCGTTGACCTGCAGCCGCAGCCGCAGCCACAGCAGCAGCAGCGGCAGCAGCAGCAGCAGTGTAACACAGTGCGACAGACAGCAGCCACACCAATATCCAAAGGGCCGCGCATCTTGCCGTTGACCTGCGGCAGCAGCAGCAGCAGCAGCAGCAGCAGCAGCAGCAGTGTCACACAGTGTCAGCGGCAGACAAGCAGTAACACCAATAGCCAAAGGGCCGCACATCTTGCTGTTGACCTGCAGCAGCAGCAGCAGCAGCAGCAGCAGCAGCAGCAGTGTGACCCAGTGTCAGCAGTAGCAGAAGCAGACTAGCCGATCATCAGGCAGCCAAGCAGCAGCTCTCACAGCACCAGGCACCTTTTCCTGGTGAGATGTGATCTTAGAAGGCACCCAACTGTCATGCTTGTCACATGCTGCCAGCCCACCTGCACCAGCAATGCTACTGCTGATGAAAACCCAAACGCCAAGCTGCTGACGTGTTTATCAGAAACCACCTCTCATCATTGCAACATAACACACATTACTTGTGATAGTAACAAGCCGGTCTCACCTGCACCGGCAGGTTGACGGTGTCCACCATCAGCAGCGACTCATCCGCTTCAGGCCAGGCCTCATACACCAAACTCGTGACACAAGGCAAATAATATGTTGTTAGTAGAAGTAACAACAAAAGCAACATGTTATAACCAATACCCTACCTGCACCGGCAGGTTGACGGTGTCCACCATCAGCAGCGACTCATCCGCTTCAGGCCAGGCCTCATACACCAAACTCGTGACACAAGGCAAATAATATGTTGTTAGTAGAAGTAACAACAAAAGCAACATGTTATAACCAATACCCTACCTGCACTGGCAGGTTCACGGTGTCCACCACCAGCAGCGACTCATCCGCCTCAGGCCAGGCCTCATATATCAAACTCGTGACACAAGGCAAATAATATGTTGTTATTAGGCGTAACAACAAAAGGTAACATGTTATAACCAACACCCCACCTGCACCGGCAGGTTCACGGTGTCCACCACCAGCAGTGACTCGTCCGCTTCAGGCCAGGGCTCGTAGGCCAGGCTGGCGCTGTGGCCCAGCCTGCTCCACAGCTCCTCGGCAATGTGGGGCGCATATGGCGCCAGCAGCAGCACAAACGGCTCCAGCGCAGCGCGCGGCCTGCAGGTTTTGACAGGAAACAGCAGCGGCAGCAGCAGAAATGTTGCTGGCAAGCCCTGAGACAGAGGCAGGGCTTAGGGACATACGGCGCCAGCAGCAGCACGAAGGGCTCCAGCGCAGCGCGCGGCCTGCAGAAGCGCGGTGTTCAAAGAATGCAGCAGCAACACACATCATGATGTTGAGCTCAGGCCGCCAGCAGCAGCACGAAGGGCTCCAGCGCCGCGCGCGGCCTGGATTCAGAAAGGAAACAGCAGCGGCAGGTTTATGCGTTGCAAACCTTGAGACAGAAAAGTAGGGCTTAGTATCCATGGCAGCAGCACAAACGCCCCACATGTAGACGCCGTTGACAAACTCCACGATCGCTGCAATGCCCGTGTTGAAGCGCATCTTCTCCATCAGCCGAGTTCATTGCAATCCTCAAAACCCAAAACCAATAACAGACCTAAGCTCACACCTGTTGTCCCACTTGTACACGCCATTCACAAACTCCATCATCGCCGCAATGCCCGTGTTGAAGCGCATCTCCTCCATCAGCTGAGTTCATTGAAATCCCCACCACCCAAAACAAATGGCAGCCCTAAGCTCACACCTGTTGTCCCACTTGTACACGCCGTTGACAAACTCCATCATGGCAGCGATGCCCGTGTTGAAGCGCATCTCCTCTGTTTCTGTTGTCACCTTCTTGATGGTGGCATGCAGCAGCCGCAGCTGCTCCTTGCTGGCGGGCTCGTCGCTCACCTGCAAATATGACAGTATGTGACACCATCATAACACGGAAGTAACACAAACAAATGAATTATGGTGGCATGCAGCAGCTGCAGATTTTTGCCAAGAGTTCTTGTTGCTTCTGCCACTGCTGTGTGCATACTTTACAACTCCTGGGTGCATGCTAGTACACTGGCTGCTGCAGTGACACTCACCCCTGCCTCGCACACGCGGTACACGCGGTCCAGGAAGCGGTGCACGTCCTCACTCTCCCTAGTTACACGGTTCCACCTCCTATTTACATGCTAGTTACACTGGCTGCTGCGGTGGCACTCACCCCTGCCTCAAAGGCACGGTACACGCGGTTCAGGAAGCGGTGCACGCCCTCACTCTCCCTAGTTACACGGTTCCACCTCCTATTTACATGCTAGTTACACTGGCTGCTGCGGTGGCACTCACCCCTGCCTCAAAGGCACGGTACACGCGGTTCAGGAAGCGGTGCACGCCCTCCACGCCACGCGTGCTCCACACCTGTATGATAATAGCAGCAGCATGATTGGCGGCAGCAGCAGCACCCGCAGTGAAAAAGCATATAGTTTCCTGGTGATCTGCCATGTGCTGTGACTGTTCTGTACAGTGTGCTGTGACTGTGATGATCGCTGTCCTGTATAGCATCTGTCACCGCGGTGTGAATCCACTGTGCCGTAAACAGCGCTGTTCACTGTCCCGTGCACGGTGTCTGTGGTGAGCCAATAATAATCATACTAGTCCCATCACAACCAGCTCGGAGACGTGCTGTACGCAGAGCGCAGGCCGCCGCCGCAGACTCGCCGACCACGTCATTGGGGGCTGATCACGATTCCGCGCGACTTGCTCATACACTATTACATAAAGCCACACCAGAACCTGCTGCCTGCAACCATCTTGGTGTGGTGTAGCAGCCCCATAAACACATCAGCTGCTTTGTACGTATCATGACCAGACGAAACACAAGAACCTTGGACTACCGCCCACCTTGGTGTCCCTCAGCGGCCCCACGAACATCTGTGCTGCACCTGGTCTTGCAACCGGCGGCGTTTCTCACCATACCGGCACCAACACCTACCACCCCACCCAGCTTGAAAGCCGCGTTGACGTCCTGTGCGTTTCACAAAGCGAACACAAACCATACAAGCCTGCCGCTTCACCCACCTTGATGTCCCTCAGCGGGCCCATGAACATCTCGTAGAGCCGAAGCTGTCCCCTCCAATCTTGTGCATGATAAGACACAACAACTGTACTGCAACTGGCTGGCGCAGGCCATGCTGCCAGTTGAAGACAAACCCACGCTATTTCACGCTATCTCGCTGAAGTAAACACTGAACAAGAAGTAGTATAATTGCAATGTCACCCACCTTGGTGTCGCGCAACGGGCCCATGAACATCTCGTAGAGCCGCAGGCTGTCCCCTCCAAACTCAGCCACAACATCATCAGGGTTGATCACGTTGCCGCGGGACTTGCTCATCTTGTGTGCGTGCGCGTGCACGCGGATGGATGGGTCGGCCTTCAGCACGAAGCCATCACCCTTTTTGTCCACGTCTGCCTCGGCCACCTGTTGTTTGAAAGCACAGCAAGCACCAACAACAACAGCAGCAGCAAAAGCAGCAGCAGGAATGTCAGCAGCAGCAACATCAGCAGCAGCCATGATGCTGCGGCGCAGCTGCTGCCGCCGCTGTAGCCATCGACAGTCAGCAAATGCAGAGCGAAGCATGGCCAGACCAAGGGGTCTGCCTTGAGCACAAAGCCGTCGCCCTTCTTGTCCACCTCGGCCTCGGCCACCTGCAGTGCATACGTCAACCAGCAATGCAATTGCGCTTGTGGGTGGAAGCGCAGCAACACCCAGCAGCAGCAGCAGCAGCAGCGGCAGCAGAGGCAGCAGCAGCAGCGTCAGCAGCAGGAGCCTTGCGGATGCTGGGGTCGGCCATGAGGACAAAGCCATCGCCCTTCTTGTCCACGTCAGCCTCGGCCAGCTGTTACAGGTTCATCAAATTCTGGGTTGAGTACCAAGCAGCATCAGTGCACTTGATAGCAGCTATGCCAAAACACAGAGGCGCTCAGCCATCACATGCAGTTGAACCTTCGATGCTGCAGTCTTCGGCGTTCACAGCACGCATGCCCCAGAAGGAAACGCAGCTGTGGCAGAAGCAGCAACAACGCAGCTCCAAAACATCACGGAGTGCTGTCAAATATGATCAAACAGCATTGATACTCTGCCAACTCTGCCACACCTTCACAAGCATCACATTTTCGTTCTCCACTGCAACAACCCAAAACGGGTTCACTCGCCAAACACAGCCTTCACTGCACTCTCACCTTGATCACTGTCGCGTGCGGGTCGTCCTCCCGTGCCACCTTGCCATCTGCTGCATCACATCTGCGCCCACAGCATACTCTGCAACACCACAAACCTCAAAGCACACCTTGAACTACGCAAAACATCGCTGCACTCACCTTGATCACTGTCGCGTGCGGGTCGTCCTCCCGCGCCACCTTGCCATCTGCGCCCACAGCATAGCTGTACTCCACCTCCCCCAGGATCATGCCCTGGCTGACCAGCCGGCCAAACGGCTCCTTGGTGGACACCACCCCGAGGTCGTACAACACCTGCAGTGTTATGACATGTTACATAACATGTTAGTTTTGTGAATTTGCCTGGGCTGTACTCCACCTCCCCAGGATCATGCCCTGGCTGACCAGCCGCCCAAAAGGCTCCTTGGTGGACACCACGCCCAGGTCCAAAAGCACCTGCAGCGTTATGACATGTTACATAACATGTTGGTTTTGAAGATTTGAGTTACACTGTACTCCACCTCCCCCAGGATCATGCCCTGGCTGACCAGCACGCAAACAGCCCCTTGGCGGACACAACCCCAAATTATGCAGCACCAGCAGCAGTATGCAACATGTTATGTAACATTTCATGGCACTGCACAGCCAGGGCAGGCCATGGCTGCAAGCAACAGCCATGCACGCCGAGAATTCAGGCCACCTCGCTAAACTGCAGAGTCCACCAAACATGCAACCATGCCCTACCCTGTGCCAGAAGCGCGCGTACAGCAGGTGCAGCACTGCATGCTCTGCCCCGCCCACGTACAAATCCACCGGCCTCTGCACACATTCAGTACTGCTCCTTCTGCTGGTCAACCCAACTAAGCCTGCATCTATGGGCTGACTGAACCACAGATACCACCAGCAGCTGCCCCTCAGCACCAAAACAAAACAAGCTGCGGCAAATCAATGAGAGGGATAACAGCTGGTCAGATGCTCAACAACCAAACCCACCTTGTGCCAGAAGCGCGCGTACAGCAGGTGCAGCACCGCATGCTCAGCACCCCCCACGTACAAATCCACCGGCATCCAGTACTGCTCCTTCTGCTTGTCTACGAGGCTGCCGCTGTTGGTGGGGTCGATGAAGCGCAGGTAGTACCAGCAGCTGCCCGCCCATTGCGGCATAGTTGACGTCTCGCGGCGTGCTGGTGCACCTGCAAGCGTTGCAGGGCAGAAATTGATGTATTTGTCATGCAGATGAGCGGAGCCTTCACAACATCACACAGAGTTGTATTGCTGGTCTCGACGCGCAGGCAACCTGCAAACAGACATTTGAAACAAAAGACACTGACGTGCAGGGGGTTGGTGGGGTCAGTGAAGCGCAGGTAGTACCAGCAGCTGCCCGCCCACTGCGGCATGGTGCTGGTCTCACTGCGCGCTGGTGCACCTGCAAGCAGATGATGCAAAGCACAAAGAGTCAAGACTAGTCCATTCCTGTGAAAAGAGCAGTGGCAGGTCTCCCTGCAAGCGTTGCAGAACAAGCATTCCATTAGCGTCTGAGGTTGTAGGGTTGATGTAGCGCAGGTAGTACCAGCAGCGTGCCGCTGGGCTTGAATTGTCACCACTGCTGCACACAATAAACTTCAAAATGGCACGCAATCCATTTACCTGTTGCGGGGTTGACCCAGGAGTCAATCACCGCCAGTGGGCTCTCATGCGGGCCGTTGGGCTTGAACTGCTACCACTGCTGCACACAATACATTAAAAATGGCGAACAATCCACCAGCAAAACATTGGTCGCTCACCTGTTTCGGGGTCTACCGTGTCGACCCAGCCGTCAATGACCGCCAATGGGCTCTCAGGCGTGCCGCTCGGCTTGAACTCCCACCACTGCTACAATCAATAGACCAAGAGTCCACAATCTACCACAACAGTTGCCCACCTGTGGCAGGGTCAATCGTGTTGACCCAGCTGTCAATCACCGCCAGTGGGCTCTCAGGCGTGCCGCTGGGCTTGAACTGGTCTGTCTCGGGCAGCATCAGCGGCAGCTGATCCTCGGGAATGGCAACAGCACTGCCGTCACCCCCTTCAGGGTAGATGAGGGGGAAGGGCTCGCCCCAGTAGCGCTGCCTTGCAAAGAGCCAGTCTCGCAGCTTGTAGTTGACCTGGCGGCTGCCGATGCCCTGTGCCTCAAGCCACTCAATGGTCTGCAAATGTTGCAGGAAAAACCAGGCATGGTTTAGGGTTTGGGGTTCAGAAACATGGGAACCAATTGCGCAGCTTGAAATTGACCTGGCGGCTGCCGATGCCCTGTGCTTCAAGCCACTCAGTGGTCTGCAAAGGCACAAAAATGGTGATGGTTGAGGGGTTTTGTTTGGAACCTGAACACATGAGGGGCCAGTCACGCAGGTTGTAGTGGACCTGGTGGCTGCCGATGCCCTGTGCTTCAAGCCACTCGATGGTCTGCAGGCAGACACAAACACAAAAGAAAGCAGGATGAAGGTTTGAATGCATGTTGAATGGTGACACGCGGACAGCCGATCTTGCCACTTGTAGTTGACTTGGCGGCTGCCGATGCCTTGGGCCTCTAGCCACTCAATGCTCTGCAAAAAAAAGAAGAAAGAAATGACCAAAGAGATAACAGGTACGGTTGAGGGTGGAGGTTGGAACACATGAGGAGCCAGTCTCGCAGCTTGCAGTTGACCTGGCGGCTGCCGATGCCCTGTGCTTCAAGCCACGCAATGCTCTGCAAAGGCACGACAAAGGTAATGGTTGAGGGTGTTTGTTGGAAACTTGAACACATGGGGGGGCCAGTCACGCAGCTTGTAGTGGACCTTTTCGGTTGCCGATGCCCTGTGCTTCAAGCCACTCGATGGTCTGCAAAGGTTGCAGGATAGAACAGGCATGGTGTAGGGTCAGAGGTTCGAGACATGTAGTTGACCGATCTGTGGGACATCCTGCTGACAAGATACAGCCCACAGTCATGTTGCTGAGATGATTGGCAGAAGATTGTGGAAGCGGCGGTTGTGTGAATGATCTGATGGCACACAACTGCTGGTATCCAATACAGAGCAAATATGCAGAGCATGCACAATCAAACACACAGCAGCGTCAAAGAAAACATAGTAAACACTCCTTCGACAGCACCCTCACCTTGGCCTTAGTCTCTGCAGTAGGCAGCCCATTGACAACCAGGCCGCTGCTGCTGCTGCTGCTGCTGCTGCTGCTGCTGCTGCTGCTGCTGCTGCTGCTGGCGTCAAGCGCACATCCGCATGAATCCGTTGCGTGCCTGCACGCCCGAAATGTAACCCAAGCCCCCTCCCACCCACACGCGTCAGACCAACAGGTGACCGAAGCGCGTCACTAGTGTCACCGGGTGCCACCGGTGACACCACGCGCTTCACACCCAGCAATAACTTGTGTGAAAAAACGTTGCAACACAAACAATCAAGCACAAGAACAACAGCGGCGTAACTCACCTTGGCCTTAGCCTCTGGCGTAGCCAGCCCGTTGATGTCCAGGCCGCTGCTGCTGCTCGCCACCGCCACGCCAGGCTCACAGAACGGAAGCCCATCTGCCTCACTGCTGCTGCTGCTGCTGCTGGCGTCACTAGTGTCACCGGGTGTCACCGGTGACACCACGCGCTTCACATCCAGCCCAAACTTCACCGCGAATTCATAATCGCGGGTGTCGTGACCTGGCACTGCCATGATAGCACCGCTGCCGTAACTGCCGAGCACATAGTCAGCCACCCAGATGGGGATGGGCTGCCCCGTGGCGGGGTTAAGCGCGTACGAGCCTGCGGCGCGGTTTAGCGCAGCAGTACGGACAGGGTTTAAAGATGCAAGGAAATGCAGAGAGCTCGTAGTCCGCCACCCACATGGGGATGGGCTGCCCAGTGGCGGGGTTGAGCGCGTTCGAGCCTGCAGCGCGGTTTAGCAGGATGAATGGCACAAGCAGCGGAAAAAAACAGTGCAGTGTTGCAGAATGGTGTAATGCTGGCAAGCGCATCCATCCCAGCTGTTACTGCTTGACATTTAACATGCAACACTCAACCCCAAAAGCATGCTTTGAAACGCATGTGCCCTCAGAAACAGCAGTGTGCTGCTCACTCACTGGTGAACACGCCAGTCTTGTCCTTCTGCAGCTCGCTGCGCTCGCGTTGAGGCGCAGGCACATCTAAACCCTCAGCCCTAACCCCAAACCCTAGTTGTTGACTCACCGGTGAACACGCCCGTCTTGTCCTTCTGCAGCTCGCTGCGCTCGCGCTCGCTCTTGTTCATGGCAGCCGCCACATACTCGGCCACGGCAGCCTCCTGCCCGCCTGACGCCAGGCCCTGCAAGCACCAGCAGGAACCAACGGACAATGCAGAAGCAACAAAGTTAAATACAAAGGCGTGCAATGCACGAACGCCGCCACATACTCAGCCACGGCAGCCTCCTGCCCGCCTGACGCCAGGCCCTGCAGCCACAAGCATCAGCCAGCCACAAAAATCAGCCAGCCACAATAAGCACACATAAACACATCCGCGAACTACGCCACGGCAGCCTCCTGCCCGCCAGACGCCAGGCCCTGCAGGCGCAGCAGCAGAAACAGGAGACACACCACAGGCACACCAGAGGTACATACCAGGGTCACAAAAGGGGAAGAGTTGCAGCAGTCATCGCAATAAAAGCGATGCAGGAACATCAGCAGGGTGTGATGCTGCGCCTCGGTTAAACAGCAGCACCAGTTAACACACCGCTTCCGTTTCCCGCCGCATCCAATTCGTGCCGCACCTGGGACAGCAGCGGGTGCTCTGGAGCCACCACCATGCAGGTGGCACCAAACAGCGTGTCAGGGCACGTGGTGTAAACGCTCAGCTGCCAGCTGAAAACTGCACATTGTCAGCCCTTGCTGCTACCACAGCTGCTGCTGCTGCTGCTGCTGCTGCTGCTGCTGCTCTGAATGCAGATGTGGCAGCTATCCACCATTTGTGATGTTACAACAACATTATTAAAAATCAACATCATCAACTGCCGCACCTGGGACAGCAGCGGGTGCTCTGGAGCCACCACCATGTAGGTAGCACCGAACAGCGTGTCAGGGCGCGTGGTGTAAACGCTCAACTGCTGCTCAGCGCCCAGGCTGCTGCCCTGCCCAGGCTGCACCTTGAAGTGCACCTCAGCACCCTGCAGCAGCAGCGTGTACACAGCAGCAGCAGCAGCAGCAGCAGCAGCAGCAGCAGCAGCAGCAGCAGCAGTTGGGTTGTCATGGCCAGGAGCCATTAAAAGAGAGATGCTGTGTCAGCCAACACAGCCCAAACTCTTGCAAAGGCATATAAAACAAATACGTCTGGCGTCCTATATAATCAATGCACGCAGCTCAGCCTAGCCGCTGGGCTAGTAGCCCAACTTTACTGCTGAACAGATCATACCCTTGTCACACAACCCCACTCAACCGTCGGCGTATCCGCAAACCCTGCTGCATAACGTTGAAGCAGAAACCAAAACCACACACCTCGCTGCGCCCGATCCAGTTGCGCTGCATGTCCTTGATGCTGTCGGCCCAGTCCAGCTCATCAAGGTCCTCCAGCAGCCGGTCAGCATAGGCCGTAATACGAAGCATCCACTGCTTCATGGGCAGCCGCACCTGCAAAACAGCAATGAGATTGCAGCGGTGCCTTGAGCAGCCAGTTGTACGGTTGCTGGGGGTTTCTGAGAGGGTTTCATGACTTATGTTTTGAGAAATTTGAGAAAAAAAAGTTGACGTCCAGCTCATCAAGGTCCTCCAGCAGCCTGTCAGCATAAGCCATGATGCGCAGCATCCACTGCTTCATTGGCAGCCGCACCTGCAGACAAAGGGATAAAATAGTCAAAAGCAGCAAGGTCGACGATTTGTCAATAAGAAACTAATAAAACCAGCAACAAATAGTTTTTTTTCCTGATGTTTATTGAGGTCCAGCTCGTCAAGGTCCTCCAGCAGCCTGTCAGCATAAGCTGTGATGCGCAGCATCCACTGCTTCATGGGCAGCCGCACCTGCACACAATATGGATGAAATGGTCAGAAGCAGCAAGATTCACGGTTTCTCAGTGTAAAAAGTCATACAACCAGCATGATCTAGAGGTTCGGATCAAACGTTGAGCTCCAGCTCGTCCAGGTCCTCCAGCAGCCGGTCAGCGTAGGCGGTGATGCACAGCATAACTGCTGCATGGGCAGCCGCACCTGCAGCCATTGGTATCACACATTGTGTTGTAACATGTTACTAAGGCAGCAAAAACTTTCTCAAACTCACCACGGGGTGGTCGCCGCGCTCGCTCTTGCCAACAATCACTTCCTCATTTGCAAGCACTCTGCCCAGCCCTGCCCATTCACAAATGGGCGATCTCCTAAGGCTTAGTTCTTAGGAATTGATCTTCATCAAATACCAAATCCTCCAGACTCACCACGGGGTGGTCACCGCGCTCGCTCTTGCCATCAATGACCTCCTCATTTGCCAGCACTGTGCCCAGCGCAGAGCACCAATTGACCGGCACCTCAGCCTGGTAGGCCAGCCCCTTCTTGAACAGCTGCAGGAAGATCCACTGCGTCCACCTGTGCAGGAAGTTCACAGCGGGAAGATAGTGCGGTGAGATGAGCACAGCACAAAGACTGCAACTCTGCCTGGACAAACACCTGGTGAGCGGCAGGGACTGCTGCTGCTGTTGCTGCTGCTGCTGCTGCTGCTGCTGCTGCTGCTGCTGCGCCTCTCTTGTAGAAGGCCGGGTCTGTGGTGCAACGGCTGATAACATGCCACTGGAGTGCAACAACACAGGACTACAGCTGCTGCTGCTGCTGCTGCTGCTGCTGCTGCTGCTGCTGCTGCTGCTGCTGCTGCTGC